>CM038216.1:89172834-89366565 GCA_021442155.1 Cymbidium sinense
AAGCCAAAATAGGGCAAATCAACCCAAATTGATTGTAACCAATGGCTCAAGTTCTTTCAAAATCACTTATTGAACTTGACCAAAACCATGATTGAGCCCAAATTGACCAATTGGTCAACTTGACCTAACATAACCCAAATTGACCTAAAGGGTCAAAGTAGCCAAAGTCCAAATTATTTCCAAATTAAACCAAACCAAAGCCTACAATCATTTTCAATAAGCCAATTGAACTTGACCCAAACGTTGGTTTGACCCAATTTGACCCAATTTTCAATCTAGATCTAGCCAGGAAAAGGTGGAGGCAGCAATTATCGCAGCGGTGGTGGAGGATCTGGAGGTGTTGGTGAATATGAAGGTGGAGATTATGGAGGCGGGACGAGCGACGAAGGTTATAGCCATGGTGGTGGCGAAGGAAGAGATCATGGATTTGATTGTGGATCCAGCTACTTGAGAGGTGGGGGGAGGTTCTGATGGAAACTAGAGAATCTAAAGAACGATCGATTCGATATAAAACTTATGGAACTGTGTCTTTATAGTAAGGATGGTTCTAGTTATCTAGGGTTTTTTATTTGCTCTTTGCATGCTCATTTTTGGTCTATTTAATCTTCTATGTTTTACAAAGCTTGGTGTGCTACTTCCTTGATGAAATCAAAATGACGAACTGTTGAATGGGAATTTGTTCTCTATTATGAGAAAAACCATAAACCCTAAACTCTAAACCCTAAACCCTAAACTATAAACTAAAACATAAACACTAAATCTAAAACCAAAATCGTAAACTCTAAACCCTAAACCCTATAAGAAAATAAAAAAACCCTAAACCGTAAACCCTAAACCTAAATAGAAATAAAATAAAATAATATAAAAACCATAACTAAAACCTAAACCTAAACCTAAAAATAAAATAAAATAAACTAAAATAAAATCAATATAAACTTAAACTAAACCAAAAATTAAAATGAACCTAAGAATAAAAACCCTAAATAAAATAAAAACTAAACATAAAATGAAAATAAAATAGACCTAAAATGAAATAAAATAAAAACTAAATAAAAACCCAAAGTAAAAAAATAAATGTTAATTTAAAATAAATAAATAAATAAAAATCTAAACCAAAACCCTAAACTAAAAAAAGACTTAAACCTAAACCTAAACTGAAATAAACTAAACTAAAAAAATGAAACCTAAAACTAAACATAAAATAAACTAAACCTAGACATAGACTAAACTAAATAAAATAAATTAAACTAAAAATAATCTAAATCTAAACATAAAACAAAAAAATAAAACCCAAAAATAAACCTAAAATAAAAACCAAAAACCTAAACTAAAAAAATGAAATAAAAATTGAAACCTAAATCTAAAAATAAAAAATAAAATTTAAACCAAAGAAATTAAATTAAATTAAAAATAAACTAAGTTAAATAAACCTAACATAAATAAATTAAATTAAATAAAAATAAAAATCAAACAAAATAAATATAAAAAATAAAATAAACTAAAATAAATAAAAATTAAACAAAATAAATTAGATAAACCTAAACCTACAGACTTACTTAATTTAAGAAAAACATAAATTAAAAAAACCTTAAACCCTAAACCGTAAACACTAAACCATAAAAACCCTAAACCTTAAATCCTAAACCCAAAACCCTAATCCTACAAACCTAAACTTGCAACCTAAATACTAAACCCTAAACCTTAAACCAAAAAAAATTATACGCCTTAAACCCTAAACCCTAAACCTCAAAGCCTAAACCCAAAAAGCCCTAAACCCTAAACCCTAAACCCTAACCCCTAAACCTTAAACCCTAAACCATAAACCCTAAACTAACCTTAAACCCTAAACGTTAAACCCTAAACCCTAAACCCTAAACCCTAAAAGCCTAAACCCTAAATCATAAAACCTAAAACCGTAAAACCTAAACTCTAAACACTAAACCCTATAATCCTAAACCCTAAATCTTAAACCCTAAACCCTATAACTCTACGCCCTAGACCCTAAACCCTAAACACTAAACCCTAAACCCTAAACCCTAAACACTAAATCATATACCCTAAATAACGCTAAATCCTATAAACCCTAAACCCAAATCTAAAACCAAAATCTAAAAAATTGAAACCTAAACCCAAAACTATCCCTAAATCGTAAACCGTAAACCCTAAACTCTAAAAACCTAAAAACCTAAACCTAAACTAAATAAAACCTAAAAATAAAATAAACCCTAAACCCTAAACCTAAATTAAATAATAAAATAAAAACCTTAACTAAAACCTAAACCTAAAAAAATAAAATAAAATAAAATATAATAAACTAATAAAAATAAACTAATATAAAATAAATAAAAACCTAAACTAAACTAAAAAAATAAAATAAATCCAAAATAGAATTTCTAAATATAATAAAAACTAAACATAAAGTGAAAATAAAATAAAATCTAGATAAAAACTTAAACCTAAAAAATAAACGTTAATCTCAAATCTAAAAATAAATAAAAAATAAAACCTAAACTCTAAATAAAAAAGCACTAAAATTGAAACTAAAAATAAAATAAACATAAACCTCAACTAAAATAAACTAAACTAAAATAAATAAAATATGACCTAAACCAAAAATAAACTAAACCTAAACCAAAAATAAACTAAACCTAAACTAAATAAAATTAATTAAACTTAAAATAAACTAAATCTAAACCTAAGCCTAATATAAAAAATAAAACCTAAAAATAAAAATAAAATAAAAACCTAAAACCTAAACCTAAAAAAATAAAATAAAAATTGAAACCTAAATCTAAAAATAAAAATTATAATCTAAACAGAAAAAATAAAATAAAATTAAAAATAAAATAAAATAAAATAAATAAACCTAATATAAATAAACTACATTAAATAAAAATAAAAATAAACTTAAATAAATATAAAAATAAAATAAACAAAAATAATTAAAAAATAAACTAAATAAACCTAAACCTATCGGCATACTTATTTAAGAAAAAAATATATTAAAAAAAAACCCTAAACCCTGAACTGTAAATCCTAAACTCTAAAAGCCCTAAACTAAATAAGATAAATTAAACTAAAAAATAATGAAACTTGTACATAAACCTAAACTAAAAAATTAAACATAAAAATAAATCTAAACTAAAAACTTAAAACCTGAACCTAAAAAAATTAATAAAAATTGAAACCTAAACCTAAAAATTAAAAAAAATAATACTTAAACCTTAAAAACAAAATTAAAATAAGCAAAACTAAAATAAATAAACCTAATGTAAATACACTTAACTAAATAAAAACAAAATAAAGCTAAATAAAAATAAAAAATAAAATAAACTAAAATAAAAATAAATAAACTAAATAAACCCAAACCTATCGACTTACTTAATTTAAGAAAAAAATTAATAAAAAAACCAAAAACTAAAACAACAACTAACTAAACCCAAAACCTAAACTAACTAACCTTAACTTAAACCTAAACTATTAAAACAAACCAACTTAACAGCTAACAAACTAACTAAACTAAAACTTAAATTTTAACCTAACCTAAACTTAAACTTAAACCTAAACTTTAAAATAAATAAAACTAAACTAAAACCTAAACCTAATCTAAACTAAACCCTAATTCTAATCCCAAACACTAAAACCTAAAACCTAAACTCTAATTCAACTTAACCAAATCAAACTAAATGTAAATATTAAACCTCAAACCCTAAACCTAAACCTAAACCTAACTCCTAACTCATTAAACCTTAAAACCCTAAATCCTAAAACCCAAATCCCTAAACCATAAAACTTGAATCATAAAAACCCTAATCCCTAAACCCAAATCGTAAAACATAAACCCTAAACATAAACTTAAAGTAACTAAATAAATAAATAATAAACCTAATCCCTAAAAGATAATAAACATAAATTGAAACCTAAACCCTAAAAATGGGAGAAACCTTGATGGCAGGAACATCACTGTCAATGAGGCTCAGTCAAGATCTGGTGTTGGAGATGAAGAGACCACGCATCGTGGTGGTGGGAGATTTGGAGGTGTTGGTGCAGAGGAAGAGTGATGAGGTTCAACATGGTGGTAGTAGAGGGAGAGATCAGGGACAAGATGATGAATCTTGCTACTCGAGAGCTGGGGTGGTTCTTATGAGAACTAGAAAAACTAAAGAACAGCCAATCCGATCTACTGCTTATAGAAGTGTGTCTTTACAGTAGAGATGATTCTAGTTATCTAGAGTTTTTATTTGCTCTATGTGTGCTAATTTCTTATCTATGTCATCACTTATGTCTTAGAAAACTTGGTGTGCTACTTGGTTTATAAAATCGAAAAGAAGAAATGTTGAATATGAATTTATTCTATTTAAAAAACCCTAAACCCTAAACCCTAATCCATAAAAACCCTAAATTCTAAACCTTAAACCCTAAGCCTTAAACCCTAAATCTAAAAACCTACAATCGTAAACCTAAAACACTAAACCCCAAACCCTAAACCCTAAACCCAAAACCCTAAAAACCTAAACCTAAACTGAATAAAACCCAAAAATTAAATATATAAAAAAAACTAAACTTAATAAAAATAAAAATAATAAAAAAAATAAAAACTTGAACTAAAATCTAAACCTAAACCTAAACCTAAACATAAACTAAAATGTAAAAATAAAATAAAAGAAAAAATAAAAACTAAATTAAAATAAAATAATTATAAACTTAAACTAAACTAAAAAAATAAAATAAACCTAAAAATAAAAAACCAAATAAAATAAAAAGTAAACTTAAAATATAAAAAAATAAACTTAAAAAAATAAAATAAAAACCTAAACCTAAATCTAAAATTAAAAAATAAAATCTAAATAATAAAATAAAAATAAAACTAAAATAAAAAAAACCTGAACTTAAACCTAAAAAATAAACTAAAATAAAAATCCTAAACTAAAATAAATAAACTAAACTAAATAAAAATAAAAAAATAAACTTAAATAAAAATAAAAAATACAATAAAATAAAATAAATAAAAAATAAACTAATTAAACTAAATAAACCTAAGCCTATCAATTTACTTAATTCACAAAAATGAAAAGAAATAATAAAAATAAATAAAAAAAGAAAAAATCTTAAACCTTAAACCCTAAACCTAAACCATAAAAACCTTGAATCCAAAATCCTAAATCTTAAACCTTAAACCCTAAACCCTAAACCCTAAACCTACAATCGTAAACCATAAACTGAAAACCTACATCCCTAAACACTAATCCTTAAATCCTAAATGTAGAAAAACCCTAAACCCTAAACCCTGAACCATAAAATCCTAAACCCTAAACCCTAAATCTTATACCCTAAACCCTAAACCCAAACCCTAAACCTTAAATTGTAAACCCTAAATCCTAAAACCTAAAACTTAAATAGTAAACCCTAAACCCTAAAACCCTAAATCCTAAACCCTAATTTAACCCTAAACCTTACACTAACCCTAAACCCTAAACCTTAAGCCCGAATAAATACTAAACCCTGAAGCCTGAACCCTAAACCATAAACCCTAAACCCTAACCCTAAACCCAAAACCCTAAACCCTAATTCCAAATCATTCTGGTTTGGATTTCACTCCCCAATATGCAAATCCATTTCTTTAACCATCAATTCCTTTTTGTTATGGGTGGTTTATTTGGTCAATTTTTTCAAATTGATTAGGCAATGACTATGAAATCGCATCCTTCAGTGGCTATAATCGTTATTGAATTGGACATTACCAAGAAACACCCCAAAGAAATGTAGTTGGGATCTAAAAATTATAGTTACATGCAAAGAATTGAATTTAAAAATTTCCATGTCTTTTGTTCTCACTATAAAACCAACTAGCACAATAATTCTGAATGTTTCATTCTTCATCCTCACCTTAAAAAGAAAATCCCTATTAAGGAAACTTCTTTTTCTAAACCTAGGCTGACCACTATTAAATATAAAAAAAACTTTGGAAAAAAGGATTCTTTGAAAGTTTCAAATAAGGCTGATTTGCCTTCCCCTTCTTCTGAGCAATTGAAGTCTTCTAATGTGAACAATAATAGCTTTTATAAACTTATGAATGAAGATTTTGTTTCTTTTGATTCAATCCTTGCATCCTTGCTAGCTTTGAAATATAAAAATAAAGTTTTAATGGAAAACATAAATGAGGAATTTAATACTATGCATCATTCTAATTCAATGTTGAATATGGCTTTAATACCTCATGATAATCAAGTTGATAAACCTGATTCCATATTCCAAATTTAGGATGTCTCAAAAAAATTTGATTTTATCTAACAATTTGGTTAATGATGAGGAAGGTTTTGGTGTTCCCACTTCCCTTCTTAATAAATCAATTTCTGCTCCCTCCCTTGTTATTCTTGATGCTCATTTATCTTTAATAAATTCTAGTGTCTTGGAAGAAAGAGAATTCACTTCTCATTAGGAGATTTCACCTAAATCTATGATTAATGTTGCTAAATCTTTTTCGGATGATGATTCAAAGGGAAATGAAAATGGCTTCCAAACTTTATATTCAAAAGAGAAAAAAAATGTTAAAAATTTTCTTCCCAAATTGCTAAGAAACACTAAAGTTGCTACAACCTCCTTCTCTTCTCTTAACTAACTTTTATCCAAATAAAATTTATTCATAATTAAATCAAAATAAAAACTAAAAATAAATGTTATATATAATATATTAACCATTAAATAAAAATAATTAATTTATCAAATTACGAATCCATATTATCAATAATTATTAATCTTAATTAAAATTATCTTATTTTATACACAACTTATAAATTTTCATTCAATTATTTAATAAAGTCATTAAAATTATGTAAAACTTTAAAAATCATTTTTTTTAAAAAAATCATGTTTCACCAAATTTTAAAAAAAAAAGTGAAAAAGAGAACTATTAAATGACCTACTCCTTGCTAATTTATATGATCATGACAACACATAAAAAATTCAAAAAAAAAGAAATAAAAAGAGGGAATGTGGGTGATTTTGATATGATCCACATTACAGTTTTGATAGCATGTCCTACATTACGATTTAGGGTTTATATTTGTCCTACATGCTCAATTTTGTGGGTTTATTTAGTGACCTTTCATAGTTTTGATAGCAATTAAGATTTTCATGTCAACATTACTGCTCAACTTCACCCACATGCTTCGAACTGATAATTAGCATGATTGGGGTCTTGTAGAAGGCCCCTAGTGTCAACATTACTACTCCATAGATTGGTATTCTTTTGAGAGAAATGAGTTGAGTGAACATGGAATAGGTGCAAGTATTGATGCAGAATAGTATGCCATTAATTTAATTTCCCTGAAAGCCATCCTCAATAATCTATACAAAAATTCCAAATCAAAGGCACTACTGGTAGCACCTAGAGGGTTCTTTAATGATCCATAGTGGTATGCTCAACTTCTAGAAGATTTTGAACTATAGTTCTCAATGCCCTAATACATCATATATATATATATATATATAATCTAGGTAAAGATTATTATTCTTGATGAAATAAAGTAATACATTAGCTACGCTCCTAAGAGTGAAATTGATGCACAAGACCATTGACCTTTTGATCTACTGGTAATAATTAATCCAAATCTTCAGAAGAAGGGAAAAAAACTTGCTTTATTCTTTGAAAGATGTTTGAGCATTGATGAATTTAGTGCTATGGTAGAGTGGCATCAATAGGTGGAGGTGACAGGTCATGATCATTTTGGTAAACCTATCAAAATTCTGCTTCTGGATGGATTGCTCGCATATTACAACATCAGTTTGATCATCTGAATGGGACTATAAATGTGGATAAGATTGTTCTGAGAACATTCAGAAAAGTTAAGAATCTAGATTTACCTCATCCGAGGATGCCTAAAGTGTGTTTATGAGAAAGTGAGGAGGAAAGAAACCATAGGAGAAAATAAAAAGAATGATAGCTTAAGTATTGATCCAGCCTAACAAACACCTCAATCGAGCTTTATTTCTTCCAAACAAAGCCACCTCTTGGTTGGAATTCATCAAACATTAGCTCCAATGAGGTGTAATTCTAAAAAGCCTGAGGGATCTCATGTTTGATGTGTTGAATGTAAGCATCATGAGGATCCAACCTTTATAGCCTACGCACTTTACTTTTTATATCCATTCAACAAGATTTTAGAGACAAAAGTAAGACTATTCATTTTATGTGCTTGAAGTTAATAGTTTTGATTAGGTCGAATAGCATAGTGATTTGATTGCACCTATCAAGCAATGATTAACTCGTGTGCCATTTGATCTTTGATCGAATGATCACATTTAATATAATATTTTATTTATTAATAAATTTAATTGGATCTAAAAATGGAGTTAATCAATCTTTAGAATAAAAAAGAAAGAAAGAATATGTGATCAAACAAATTCCAAAAAAATGTATAATTTAAATTATCATAAAATTTAAGTAAAAATTTGTATAAAAAAATTAAGTAAACCAATAACATTATAAATATTATAATCAAATTAAAAAGTTATTTGAACGCAATTTATTAATGTCAATTATAAAAATCAATTCAATCCCTAATTATTATATATTGATCATAAAAGTCAAAAAGAAAATTTAGTCATGAGACATATCCCTAAATTTAATTAATTTAACTATTAATTACAATTGACTAAGCTTTATTTGATTAGATATTCATATAAAATATTAGAGGAAAATGATTAGGACTTCTTTCCTAATTATTTCCTATAAATTATTTCATTAAAAGATTTGATTTATGGAATATGATTGGGACCTCTTTCCCAACCAATTCCTTAAATCCATTTCATTTGGAGGATAATTAATCAATTTGGAAAATTAATTAAGAGAAATTTATTAATTAATTAATTATTTCATTAATCAAATCAAAATTACAATCATATCTGATTTTCCTTAATTAATTCATGGATTGATCTTTAGGTGTTTAATGGCCTAAAGAGAGTTAATGAAATTATGATTTACCCATATGTTTTGGAAAATCATAAAAGTTATTAATTAAGTTTCTTAATCTAATTAATCAATAATTATCAATTTCATTAGGCCCTTTCATTTCTTAGGATCATTGTAAGTTATTTTACATGCATATCATGTTGGCTCATAATAATTTAATTAAATACTTTAAGGTAACATAGGTAAGAGTTAATTAGTTGATTTATTGCATTTTACAGCCTAATTAATCCATAAAATCCACTTAATTACATTTTATTAAACTAAATCAATTCACAAACATGGGAATGGATTAGGATAAACAAAATTTCCTTCATTTCATTAAATCAAATCGAAACATAAAAGTTAAAAGTGACATAAGAAACTTTGATTTGCTTGAACTATTATTATTTGATATGATTGTCCTTAGGAATTATTTTAATTTAATGAAATCATGTGTTTATGTTTAGTTATTCCTCTCCATTCATATTAAATGTTGTATGTCATTTGATTCATGCATTCTTCTTTTGGAAAATTAATTAAATCAAATGGTTCCCTTTATGTCAAGCTTGCATGTGTTGATTTTATTTAATATAAGTGTGGTTATGATCACTATTAACCAAAGTTATTTTTTAAAGTTTATAAGTCAACTACAACATTTGGAGTGATAATATTTATAAATATTTATAATCTTGCATGTGTCTATGGCTTAGAACATGTGATATGGAGTTCTCTTTCTTTAGTCTATATGAATTTACTTAAAGTTTGAATGTTAACAAGAGTATAGTCCATTTGAAAAGGACACAACATTTGTTTGAATTCATCCCAATGTATTTCTATGAATTTAGATAGAACTTTAGCTGGATGTATAAATAATTCATTTGAAAGAAATATAATTTTTGCATGATTTTCAACTCTTGTAGTCACTTGTACATTCATGTGTATTCAATAATAGTAGATATATCTAGTCTTGACATTCTAGGGATGCAAGGCTTTAAGTAGCCCCAAGGAGGTCTTTACCTCACTCCTCTAGTATAACAATGGTGAAGTATCTACTTAAAACTTTTATACACTTGTTTGTGCATTTAGCTAATGAATGAACACCTCCTTTTCAAGTTTATCTCACATGTATAAATAATTTTGCATGACTATCCATTTTTGTAGTCACTTGTACATTCATGTGTATTCAACAATAATGGGTATATATAGTGTGGACATTCTAGGGATGCAAGAATTTAAGTAGCCCCAATGAGGTATTTACTTCACTCCCCTAGTTTAACAATGGCAAAGTATCCACTTAAAACTTTTATACACTTGTATGTGCATTTAGCTAATGAATAAAATCTCATCTTTCAACTTTAGTTCACATGCATAAATAATTCAATTGAAATAAATACAACTTGTGCATGATTTTCCATTCTTATAATCATTTTTACATTCATGTGTATTCAAGAATAGTGGGTATATCTAATTTGGACATTTCAGGGATGCAAGGCTTTAAGTTGCCCCAAGGAGGTCTTTATCTCATTCCCCTGGTTTAACAATGGCAAAGTATATGCTTAAAACTTTGATACACTTGTATGTGCATTTAGCTGATGAATTAAAATTTCATTCTCTATAAATATACACATTTACATTCATCATCTAAGTGTGCTAAAAATTATTGTATGTGCAGGTATATTTAGGATTAATATCATTTGCATGTTACATGTGATGGAGAGGAATTATTGAACATATGCCATGTGATAGTAATTCAATTTAATTAATCCTAAGATACCTTTCATATTAAATAAGAATATTAAAAGTGACCGTAAACTTAGAATTATGTTAAAATTTGTAATAAGCCATTCACAAAAGAGAACTAAATCAAATTTACATGCTTTAGAAAGTGGCTTAAGGTAGAGATGAAAGAGGGCAATCCTCTTTTCTTCTCTTTATAAAACTTAGTTGCTAAGTGTAATCAAATGAAACAGAAGAAAACACAAATTAAAATTCTTAAATCATCTAAATAACTTCAAGTGAAACCAACCCTTCATGTTAAATTAAATCCTTCTAAACTTAGAGAACTATAACTCTAATTCCTAGCAAGACATACCACACAAACCTTAACACACACATTTGAATTAAGTCACTACTTCTAGCTTTATGTTAGGGTGGTGCTTGGTATAAAGTATATTTTGGTTTGTGATGTATTATCTTAGGTTGGATGTTAGGGTGTATGCCTCGTAGACTGGATGGTAGGCCATGATTAGCCTAATCATAATTTTTATAGGGGATTATATTTAAGGGCTGATTAAAAATAAATATAAATGCTCTCTTTACAAGTTGCTTAAGCCCCTAAGCATTATTCAAGTTAGGACAGGTGGGCTTGGTTACCCATGTGCAAGGTGCTAAGCCCTAATTATGATATATCTACTTGAGATTGTATGTATGTTTAATTAATCTCTATTTTATAGGTGTAGTTAGATTTACTTTTTCTATTCTTAATGTAATGTTGCAATTAAGAATTAAGATTAGAGCTTTGGGGGATAAAGATGAGCATTGGCTAGAAGGCTTTATCCTGGGAGGCCATGTGATGTTTTTGAGTGGAGTAAATTAAATCAAAGGAAAGAAATAAAGACATGAAGAATGAAGAATGAAGACTGCCCATAGCATACATTCACTATAAGTTGTAATTATTATTTTGTAATTTTGGGTTGTAAAAGGTTAGAGCTCGACTACCCATCTTTTTTTTTGGGGGTGTATGGAGATACCCGATTGCATCGACCTTTTATTCTTACATGATAGTTATAAAAATTGGTTGATAATTTGTCAAAGATGTGTACTAGAAATGACATGCTTTTCTTAGTTTCTTAAATGATTAATGTTTGAATGTGTGGTCTGGATGCAATTAGGCTCTTAGGAAAAAATAAATATTTTACCCAACTATAACTCATAAATAAAGGTTTAAGTAATTCATAACCTCATATAAAGCCTAGGAAGATAATTAAAAGATTTAGCAGCCCCTTAGCTGACTGTTGTATGTCTCAAATAATGCGTACATATTGCTTCACTCTTGCTAAGAGAGGGTTACCATCCTTGTACGATAGGGAAAGGCTTGACCTTTAAGGGCCTCCTCTATGGTGGAAAACACCT
Organism: Cymbidium sinense; assembly: GCA_021442155.1. Lineage (NCBI taxonomy): Eukaryota > Viridiplantae > Streptophyta > Magnoliopsida > Asparagales > Orchidaceae > Cymbidium > Cymbidium sinense. Next base: position 89,184,917 of record CM038216.1, read on the forward strand.
CTTTCCCATTGATTTAGCTAATAATCTAACTTCATCATGCATATAGGCATACAAAATTCCAAAACCTTGGTCAAAATGAAGTGTCCAAAATCAAATAAATTTGAAAATATTTGCATTTGTAGATTAAATCATTACTCATACTTCTCATGCTCTAGTCTCTTAGGGAGTGGGTTTAAGGACTTTTGTCTCTTTCTAAATTAATAATAGCCCCACTAACTTACAAATTCATAAGACTTTACTACATGGTTTTAAAATTGGAGGAGTTAGCTGGCGGCCACTCCAAGAGGTTATAAGCCCAACAGTCGGGTGGTTTATTCTCTCTTACGGAGGTGAACCTTATGCTCATTTTTGCATAGACTTAGGTCGTGATTTGACTTAAGCCAAAGCTCCATAGTTAGAGGATCTGAGGTTGCTATTTCCTTCAAGCTACTAGGATAAATCCTCACCTCTTAAGCATTTCCACAACCTTGTGTTCTTGGATTATAAGCCCTAGCTTTCTAATAAAATGTTAATTTCAATAAAATTAATCTCTTCAACTGTAAACATATAAAGCACAACACTAATATAGATTGGAATGCTCACTAGTCTTCCTAATATCATGAGCATTTCCTACTCAATCCCTTTGGCTTCGATAATAAGTCTTCTCCTTGAACAATCCCATTTAATTTTCCAGTACAAATAATCCTTTGATAGTTTAGCCTTGAAATCTTTGGAGACCTTAATTTTTACTTTAATCAAGAGTATTCTTAAAGATGTCCCATAAGGAATTTACTGAACCCAACTTAAATAAACCTATTTACTTTTCCATGTAAAGTAGGGGAAAGAAGTATATTCAAAGACCCATCATACCTTAGGAGTCCTTATTAGGTGATTAGGTCAATTATAGGGTGATGATTTCTACCTTTTGAGATAGTGCATAATTCTTTAATGTCGTGCCCGATCACTTCAATAAGTATCCTATAAGATCTACATGGTGTCCCATATCTCAAAAATAAACATCATAATTAATTTTTTTGAATGTTATGGCTAATAATTGGAAAGCTCCTTCACATCCTGATAATTTGATTAGGGGGATGAATAGACTCTAGTTTAAATTGAAATGATTTAAAAAAAATCTAGTTTGGTGGAACAAGCATTATTTTTAAATTATTTTTACTAATATGAAGGACATTGAAAATTTGGTTTGTGATCTTGAAGTTTCTATTATGATGAAACCTTCCAAGATTTTGGACTTGAAAGAGGCGAAGGATAAACTTATTAATTTTTAAAATATAGAAGAAACTTATTGGGGTCAAAAATCTTGTAGTAAACAAATTGCAGATTGTGAAAAGAATACTCGATATTTACATGCTTTAGTTAATAAAAAGAGAGCTTTAAATACTATTTAGAAAATTAAAAATGACAATGGACAATAGATTACGAAGAATAATGATATTAAGGATTCGGTTATTAATTATTTTAGAAATATGCTCAAAATGAGTTGCTCTTATGATGCTATTTCTAAATCACACTTGATTCCTTGTAATATTACCAATGATGATAATGCTTTGCTTACTATTTTTCCAAATGAAGATGAAAATTTTAAAGTTCTTAATAGCATGAATAAAGATTATGTTGTTGGACTGGAGGGATTCACTACTCAATTTTTTCAACATTGTTGGTTTATTATTAGAAATGATTTGACTGACGTTGTGGTTGATTTCTTTAATGGTAATCTTTTTCCTAGATATTTTTTTAGCACTTGAATTATTCTCATACCTAAGAAAGATAATCCGGACTATTAAAGTGAGTTTAGACCTATTTGTCTTTGCACCTTATTCAATAAGCTAATTTTCAAAATTATTGCCAACAGGCATAGTCCTCTTCTTCATAAGATTATCTTTCTCAACCAAACTATTTTTGTTAGAGGAAAATATAATTCTTATAATATTTTACTTGCTTAATAATTAATTCATGATTTAGATGCTAAGACTAGAAGTGGAAACATTCTTTTCAAATTAGATATTGCCAAATCTTTTGATAATATCTCTTGGGATTTCCTTTTTGATATTTTTAATTTATTTAGATTTTTTGATATAATTATTTTTCCTATTAAAAACTGTATTAATAATGCCTGGTTTTCTATTTTTCTTAATGGGGAAGCTTTGGATTTCTTTCCTTCCTCCCATGGCTTAAGACAAGGGGATCCTTTATCTTCTGCTTTATTTATCATTGTTATTGAATACTTATCTAGGAGCATCAATGATTAATTCTTAAATAATCCTAGTATCTATTAAAGAAACTCTTGGTGGTTTTCATATTTCTCATTTAAGCTTTGTGCATGATTTCATTATTTTTTGCAATGCTTCTATTCATCATATCAAGAATCTTAAAAATCTTTTAAATACATTTCTTAGAGAAAGTAGTCTTACTATCAATTGTAACGAAAGCTATTTTATTACTTCTTTCAGCAACTCCAATAATAAAATCAATAACATCCTGCATATCACTAATTTTAAACATCATCATTTACCTCTTAAGTACTTTGGTGCTCCTCTTTTCGAAGGTCCAAAATGATCCCATCATTTTGATGAGATAATTCAAAAACATTTAAATAAAAATTCTATTTGGGAATCTCAATTACTTTTGTTTGGTGGTAGGCTCAGTATTCTTAAAAGCACCCTCAATTCAATGCCTTTTTATTTTTGATTCAATCTATTATTCTTACTAATTCTACTCTTATCAAAATTGATCGCTTTCTTAATAATTTTTTTTGGGAATCTAATAATTCTATTAAAAGAATGCATTGGACATCCTGCATAAATGTTGTGGTCATTTAGTTGAAGGTGGTCTTGGTTGCAAACCAATTTGTGATTCTATTTTTGCCTTCTCTCATAAGCTCTTATGAAATTTTAGAAAGAATGATAGCCTTTGGGCTAATTTTAAAATGGAAAAATACTGCCAATGTAAACACCCTCCTATCTGTGCTTATAAATTTGGTGACACTCCGATTTGGAAATCATTTTTCTCATTAAATGGGTTGTTGAATCCTCATTATCTTGGGGTGTTCATTAAGGTTCATCCTTCTTTTGGCAAGAAAATTAGATTGGTAATGGATCTATTTACTCCCTTTTATCTACACACTCTACTACTACTATCAAAGTTAACTCTTTTTGGCTTAATAACAATTGGAATAAAAACAAACATAAAAATTATATCTCTATTTCTCTTTTTGATAAGTTTAAAAATGCCCCTATTCTTTTAACAAACCTGATCAAATTTTTTTAAAGCTCTTTTACAATGGTGAATTCATTCTTAAAGAGCTTTGGAATTTTATTAGAGATAAGCTGAACTCCTCTAATGTTTTCATTAAACTTTGGAACAATATTATTCACATTTCTTATTTGATTTTAGCTTTGAGGATTTTGAATAACTTTGTTCTTATAGATTTCTTGCTCTAATAAATGGTTTTATTTACCTTCTAAGTGTTATTGTTGCTTTCATATTGAAAATGATAAGTATGTTTTTATCAATGGTGCCATTGCTTCCAAATTATGGATATGGTATGATGATTTATTTAACACTAATTATTTTCATCATTTCCTTTCTTAATATCAACTTCTTGGAGCTTGTTTCCAAAAAATTGTGAAAGGTCATATCAAAATCTTAATTGCTATTACTTTTTTTTGGTTCATTTGGATGCTAAATATCGTGGTATTCTTATGAATCATAAAAGGAACCTGGCTAGAACTAAAGAAATAATTCATGCTTTGTTTAATACTAATTTAATTAGTAACATCCATTTTAGAAGTTACAAATTTGTGGCTAAAAACTTAGGTCTTATTCTGCCTAATGTTTCTTTCAATAAGGCTATTAGAATTATCCATTGGATCAAACCTAATAAGAACTTTATTAAAATCAATACTGCTGGTTTAGTTTCACCTAATAAATATGGTTTTGGTGGTATTATTAGAGATTCCAAAGATACTATCATTTGTGCTTTTGCTTATCCCCTCAAAGCATGTTATGTTATTTATGCTCAGCTTATGGTTGTTAATAAAAATATTGATATTTTTTTGAACAAAGGCCTCTTTAATATTTGAAATGAAGTTGACACTCTTCTTTTACTTGATATGATCACTTCTAATAAAATGGGAAGTACTGACTTATTTTATCTCCTTAATCACACTAAAACCCTCCTCTCTTAAGTTTGCTACAAAATTTCTCATATTTTTCATGAAGGTAATGCTTGTACAGATTTCCTAGACAATTTGGGTGTTGAGTTAAATGATCTCACTATATTAGATAATCAGAACTTACCTAAGCTACCGATAGGCTTGGTTAATCTACATTGCTCTAGACTGCCTTACTTCAGACTTTAATATGTTACTTTTTGTTGGTCTTCGGCTATGGGGTTTTCTTTGAGCCTTTTTATTGATTGATGCTTTTGTGCTTTCCCATATTGAAGTTGCTCCTTGCTATTCATCTTTAGGGTCTTGGCTAACCTCATTCTCTATGAGTGCTACCTTATTTGGTTGATGTTGTTGTTTGTTTCTACCCTCTGCCTAGTTGTCTTGTGTGGTGTTTGTTTGAAGGCTATTGTTAGTCTTTTCATTTCTATCTTAGTGTTGTTCCTTTTGGCTGTTGCTGCTTACATTTTCTATTTTGGTTCACTGGCTATGGATTGTTGGTTGTTCCCTCTCACTTGTGGCTTGAAGCTTGATGTTTTGTGGCTGTTGCGTGTTATTTTTTCTTTGGTGGGGGCTGTTTCTTCTCTGGGGTCTGGAAGGGACCTTATTTTGCTCGGGTCAGGTTCCTTTCCTACCTAGTTTGTTGCTGGTGGGTTGGTGGTTTTCCTAGGCTTGCCTTTCCTAGGTTGTTTTCCTGGCTAGGTGATTACCAAAATTATTTGTTGGTTGTTTTTAGTGGCTCCAATTGGGCTGTGGCTATGCCTGCCATCTATCTTTCCCTCTGAATGAGTTTTGCCTCATTTTTGGGTTGGTTTCTTCCTTATCTGAGTTGGATATTTTGTTGTTGTGGTGGTTGGTTGGGTGGCCTTGTTGGGAGGCTGAGTTGATTAGCTTTGTTGGTTGGCTACTGTTGGTTGACTAGGTGGCTATGTTGGTTGGTTTTACCTCCTCTATTGGTGGCAGATCTTGGGGGTTGTTGGTGGTTTATCCTTGGATTTGATTTGGCCTAGTCGAGGCTATTTTTTGGCTATTATTTTTTCTATTTTTTTGATTTGGGCTTCGCTATTGGGATTAAGGCTTGTTGTTGTTGTTGTATTGATTAGGGCTTTGTGATCAGTTTTGTTGGTTTTGGTTTGGTTCTTTTGGTCATGTTTTTATCCTCCTCTTGTAATGGTCTTTCTCGTTGTACTTATCTTATTGCTTTTCTCTATTTGGGTGGCGATAGTGGGTCTATTTTCACCTGCCATAAATGTTGTTTGCTGGTGGGCTAGGTGACTTTACTGGTTGTTTGCTTCTGTTTTGTTGCTAGTGAGCTCTTGTAGTTTTTATCTTGGTTTTTGGTTTGATGTCATTTCAGGTTGGCTGATTGAAGGCTGTTTAGTGGCTGTTGTTTTTCTTTGGGTGCTAGTGACTTGGTTTGGTGTGTTGGATTTTATTTTGGCTGTGGGTATTACCTCTTTTAGGTGTATTTTGCTCTCCTTGTTTCCTAATACCGGCCTCTTAGTTTGTGGTGGTGGTTTTGCTATTACACTTGCTATTCTTCTGGTATCCTTCGGATGCTCCTTTAGTCTTTCTTTCTCTCTCTCTTGGTGGAGGCGACACCCTTTTATCTTTTGCTTGTCTACTTGGGTTATCCCTCGATTTGGATTGATGGCTACTATTAGTGTTAGTTCTCCCCTCTATTTGGGTATTGGTTTGTTGTTGCTTTGGGGACAATCTTGGGATGGTTCTTTGGCTTTGGGCCTATCTTTTCTAGACTGTGTTGTTATCCCTGTTAATGGCGCTTGCCCTTTTTGGTATTTCTCCTCCCTTTTTGTGTTGAATTTGCTAGTTTTCCTGCTATCCCTAATTGATGGCTATTGGTCTATCTTACTGGGCTTGGTTATTTTGGTGGCTTTGTGTTTGGATGTTCTATTTGCTGGTTGGAAGACTTTGCAACATTGTTGGATGATGATCTATAGATGACTGCCAATATGAGGTATGATGGCTATGATGGCTTTGATGTTTCCCTCTATTTCTTATTTTGTCTGGTAGCACTATATATAATTGTACCCATTCTTTTGAAGTTTGGATGCTTACATATAATATTGCTCCTTGAGATGATTGCGACTAAGCCTGAGCATTTTCTTTACTTTGCTCTTTCTCTTTATGCCTACTTAATTGTACTCATCCTTTCCTTAGAATGTTGTAGATGTCTTTTATAGGTTGTGGTGGATTTTCCTTTTATCAAAGAAATCAAGTGGATTTTTTTATTGCTCATATGGATCTTCTATTATTTCTGATTTGGTTTTTCTTTTGCTTCTCTTTATTTAATATTGTAATAGTTTGGGGAATCATCTCTTTAGGTTTTATTATAGCTCTTTGAGCATCCGTTTAGAGATTTATCCCCTTTAAAGAATTTGTACTCCTTATTTTGTGGCAATAAAATTCCCCTAATTATCCCAAAAAAAAAACTCTAAACCCTAACCTAAACCTAAACCTAAACCTAAAAAAACCTAAAAACCTTAAAAATCCCTAATCCTAACACTAAATCCTAAACTATTAAACCTTAAAACCCTAAAACCCTAAAACCCTAAACCTTAAACTCTAAACCATAAAACCTAAACCTAAATAAATAAACTAATTTAAATTAAATTAAAAACCTAAATCGTACACCTAAAACTTAAACCGTAAACCCTAAAATTCCTAAACCTTAAACACTAAAGCTCCCTAAACCATAAACCCTAAAACCATAAACCCTAAGACCTAAATCTTAAACCCTAAGACCCTAAACCCAAAACCCAAAACCCTAAATCATAAACCTAGAACCCTAAACCCCAAACCCTAAACCCTAAACCTTGACAGCAAATGAGCCAACCTGGCTAAACCCAAAACTTAAAACATAGCCTAATCTAAATAACAAAATAAAATAAAATAAATAAACCTAAACATAAATAAAATAAAATCAATTAAAATAAAATGTAAACTAAAACCTAAATCTAAACCTAAACCCAAAAATAAAATAAAATAAAATAAAATATAAAATCAAAAATAAACTAAAACAAAATAAATAAAAACCTAAACTAAACTATAAAATAAAATAAATCTAAAAATAAAAACTAAATATAATAAAAATAAACCATAAATAAAACGAAATAAAGACCAAAACCTAAACTTAAAAATAAAAAATAAAACTTAAAAATAAAAATTAAATTAAATTAAATTAAATTAAAACTAAACTAAAATAAACATAAAGAAATAAACTAAACCTAAAAAATAATCTAAAATAAAAGCCTAAACTATAATAAATAATCCTAAAATAAATAAACTAAACTAAATAAAAATAAAAATAAAAAATAAAATAAACTCAAAGAAATTAAAAATAATCTAAATAAACCTAAACAAGCTAGTTTACTTGATTTCAAAAAGATCCTAAACTCTAAACCATAAACCCTAAACCCTACAACCCCTAAACCCTAAATTTTAAAACCTAAACTCTAAACCCTAATCCTACAACCCTAAACCCTAAACCTACAACCTACTATCCTAAACCCTACACCCTAAACCCTAAACTAATCTTAAACCCTGAAACCTAAACCCTAAACTAACCCTAAAAATTGTGAACCCTAATGCCTAAACACTAAACGCTAAACCCTAAATTCTAAACCGTGAAACCCTAAACCCTAAAACCATAAAGCCTAAACCCTGAAACGAATCCTAAAGTAACTAAATAAATAAAAATAAAGCTAAACGTTAAAAATGTGTAGAACCTTGATGGCGGGGAACACTGCAAGAAGGTGGAGGCAGCGATTATTGCAGTGGTGGTGGGGGATCTAGTGGTGTTGGTGGATATGCAAGTGGTGGTTTGAGTAGTGGTGGTTATGGAGCTATGAGGAGCAACGGAGGTTATAGCCATGGTGGTGGCAGAGGGAGAGATGGTGGATATGATGGGGGATCCCGTTACTCGAGAGGCGAGGTTGGTTCTGATGGGAACTAGAGAAATTGAAGAACGACTGATCCGATCTGCTGCTTATGGAACTGTGACTTTACAGTAGAAATAGATCTAGATATCTAGGGTTTTTGATTTGTTCTATGCATGCTCACTTTTTATCTATGTTATCACTTGTGTCTTGGAAAACTTGGTGTGTTACTTGATTGATGAAATCGAAGAGAAGAAATGTTGAATCTGAATTTGTTCTATGTTAAAAAAAACCTCAAACCTTAAACCCTAATCCATAAACCCTAAACCCTAAACCCTAAAACCAAAACCTAAATAAAAAATTATAATAAAAATAAAATAAAAACATAAACTAAAACTTAAACCCTAAAACTAGACCATAAACCATAAACCCTAAACCCTAAACCCTTAACCCTAAACCTTAAACCCTAAACCCTAAACTCCAAACCCTAAACCCTAAACTAACCCTAAACCCTAAACCCAAAAAACCAAAAAACCTAAACCTAAACTAAATTATTCCTAAAAATAAAATAAATAAAAAAACCTAAAATATAATAAATATATATAATAAATTTGCTAAAACCTAAACCTAAACCAAAACCTAGAAATAAAATTAAAATAAATAAAAACTAAACTAAAATTTAATAAATAAAAACTTAAAATAAACTAAAAAATAAAAAACCTAAAAAAACATAAATAAAATAAAAACTAAACCTAAAATATAAAAGAAAATAAATCAAAAATAATATATTAAAAACCAAAACTTAAACCTAAAAATAAAAAATAAAACATAAACCTAAAAAATAAAATAAAACTAAAATAAAACTACAAAATAAACCTGAACTTAAACCTAAACCTAAAAACTAAACCAAAATAAAAAAAAACCCAAACTAAAATAAATAAACCTAAAAAACTAAATAACTAAAGAAAATAAAATAAACCTAAATAAAATAAAAAAATAAACAATAAATAAGAATAAACTAAATAAACCTAAACTGGGTTTCTAGGTAAAAAAAAACTACCCTAAGCCCTAAAACCATAAGCCATGACCTAAATCTAAACCCTGACCTGACCTGGGCCACATCCTAGGCCCTTAAACCCCTCAGACCCTACCTACTCAAGATCAATCTGATCTTACCCTAGGCCACCCTAAACTGACCTAAACCCCAAACCCTTAACTTAGCCACAAGCCCAGGCAAGGCTGAGCCCTAGTCGTGAGGCTGAGCATTGATCCTTAAACCATAAATGCTAAACCTGACTCTGACCTAAACTAAACCTTGATCCTGACCCTAAACCCTAAACCTTACAAACTGAGCTAAATAAAAATAAAATAAAATAAAATAAAAACATAAACTAGCTTAAACTAAATTACCATGAGCCCTAGGCCCAAACCATAAAACCAACCCTAAACCCTTAACCCTAAAGAGCCCTAGCTAAACCAAACCCTAGGCCAAAACCAAAAACCAAAACTAAAACTAAATTAATCTTAAATAGATAAAATAAAACTAAACCTAAAATAATAAAATATAATAAATCTTTAAACTAAACTAAACCTAAACCAAAACCTAGAATAAAATTAAAATAATTAAAACTAAACTAAAATTTAAAAAATAAAAACTTAAAATAAACTAAAAAATAAAAAAACCTAAAAAAAACATAAATAAAATAAAAACTAAACCTAAAATAAAAAGAAAATAAATCGAAACTAATATATTAAATACCAAAACTTAAACCTAAAATAAAAAAACTAAACTAGGCTAAAAATAAAATAAGACAAACTACAAAATAAATAAACTTAAACTAAACCTAAAAAAAAATAAAACCCAAACTAAAATAAATAAACCTAAAATAAACTAAATCTAAAAAAATAAAAATAAACCTAAATAAAAATAAAATAAACTCGGATAAATAAAAAATAAATAAATAAACCTAAACTTCGGGTTTTATTTTTTTAAAACCTAAACACCCTAACCTAAACAACCATAATAGATCATAAACCTAACCCTGGCCCAAACCCTGGGCCTGATCCTGACCCTAAATCTTACCCTCACCTCAGACCACTGACTATCATCCATGACTAGTCTTACCTAAATCTTAGGCCCTGGCTCAGGCCCTGGAACACTGGCTCTCTAAAACTAAACCCTAAAGGCTAAAAGCTGACCTCCCTAAACTCTCCATAAAGCCCAGACATTGATCTTACCCCAATGCTACCACACTCTGACCCTACTGGGCCTTGATCACTGGCTCAGGCCCTAAACCCTAAACAACCTAAATAAAATTAAAATAAAAAATAATAAATATAAAACAAAAACTAAACTACCATAAACCCTGATAAAGATACCCAAAACCCTAAACTAAACCTAGCTAACCACTAAGCCCACAATGTCCAAACCTAAATCCTCCTACCCTAAACTAACCCTAAACCCTAAACCCAAAAAACCAAAAAACCTAAACTTAAACTAAATTAATCCTAAAAATAAAATAAATAAAAAAATGTAAACCTAAATAAATTAAAATATAATATAATAATTTTTTAAACTAAAACCTAAACCTAAACCAAAACCTAGAAATAAAATTAAAATTAATAAAAACTAAACTAAAATTTAATAAATAAAAACTTAAAATAAACTAAAAAAATAAAAACCTAAAAAACATAAATAAAATAAAACTAAACCTAAAATAAAAGAAAATAAATCAAAATATATAAAACCAAAACTTAAACCTAAAAAATAAAAATAAAACCTAAACCTAAAAATAAAATAAAACTAAAACAAAACTACAAAATAAACTGAACTTAAATAAACCTAAAACTAAAAAGAAAATAAAAACTAAAATAAATAAACCTAAAAAAAACTAAATAAAACTAAAGAAAAATAAAAATAAACCTAAATAAAAATAAAAAATAAAATAAACTCGAATAAATAAGAAATAAACTAAATAAACCTAAACTCTGGGGTTTCTAAATTTTAAAAATAACCTAAACACTACTAAACCTTAAACCACTAAAAAAAAACCATAAATCCTGAGCCTAAACCTAATGCACCCTGATCCTATCCTAAATCTTAAACCCTAAGACCCTACCCTAAACTATGCAGATCATAAACCCTAAATCTTACCCTACCCACCTAAACTCTGACCAAAACTGGCTAAAACCATAGGCCTAAGCAAGCTAAACCCTAGTGTGAGGCTGAGCTGATCTCAACCATGAGTGCTCCTAAACTCTGAAACCCTTGATCCTGGCCCTACCCTACCTAAACCACTAAACCTAAATTAAAATAAAATAAAATAAATAAACATAAACTAAACTTACCCTAAACTAAACCATAAACCCTGACCCTAAACCATAAACCTTAACCTGACCTTAAACCCTGGGCCCTAAACTCCAGACCCTACTAAATAACTAAACCTTAACCCAAACCAAACCCCAACTGACTAAATTAATCTTAAAAATAAAATAAATAAAAAACCTAAACCTAAATAAAATAAAACATAATATAATAAATCTTTAAACTAAAACCTAAACCTAAACCTAAACCTAGAAATAAAATTAAAATAATTAAAAACTAAACTAAAATTTAAAAAATAAAAATTTAAAATAAACTAAAAAATAAAAAAACCTAAAAAAAACATAAATAAAATAAAAACTAAACCTAAAAGAAAAAGAAAATAAATCAAAACTAATATATTAAATACCAAAACTTAAACCTAAAACTAAAAAATAAAACCTAAACCTAAAAAATAAAATAAAACTAAGACAAAACTACAAAATAAACCTAAACTTAAACCTAAACCTAAAAACTAAACCAAAATAAAAAAACCCAAACTAAAATAAATAAACCTAAAATAAACTAAATAAAACTAAATAAAAATAAAAATAAACCTAAATAAAAATAAAAAATAAAATAAACTCGGATAAATAAAATAAACTAAATAAATAAAACTACGGGTTTACTTTTTTTAAAAAACCTAAACACTAAACCCTAAACAAACCTAAAAACCATAAAACCATAAACCATAAATCATACTACCCTGGACCACACCTAAATCATGACTACCTCCCATCCCCTAATCTTAGGCCACTCAGACCTAAACCACTATGCAGATCCATAAATAAATCTTAAACCTTGGGCCTTAAAACTGAGCTAACTAAAGGCAAAACCACTTAAAGGCTGGCCCTAACCACAAAACTCTAGGCAGGTGGAGTCCCAGGCATTAATCCAAAAACTGATGCTGAGCTCTGACCACAGGCCACCAGGCCTTGATCTGACTCCTGAGCCACAAACCTAAAAGAGCTAAATAAAATAAAATAAAACATAAATGTGAAACTAGGCCATAAACCCTAAAACCCTAAACCCTGATGTCCAGCCCTAAAATGAAAACCACTAAACAGGCTTAAACCAAAACCAAACCTAAACTTAAACTAAATTAATCCTAAACATAAAATAAATAAAAAAATGTAAACCTAAATAAATTAAAATATAATATAATAAATTTTTAAACTAACCTAAACCTAAGATCCACAGAAATAAAATTAAAAATAAAACTAAACTAAAATTTAATAAATAAAAACTTAAAATAAACTAAAAATTAAAAAAACCTAAAATAACATAAATAAAATAAAAATTAAACCTAAAATAAAAAGAAAATAAATCAAAATTAATATATTAAAAACCAAAACTTAAATCTAAAAATAGAAAATAAAACCTAAGCCTAAAAAATAAAATAAAACTAAAACAAAACTACAAAATAAACCTGAACTTAAACCTAAACCTAAAAACTAAACCAAAATAAAAAAACCAAACTAAAATTAATAAACCTAAAATAAACTAAATAAAACTAAATAAAAATAAAAATAAACCTAAATAAAAATAAAAAATAAAATAAACTCGAATAAATAAAAAAATAAACTAAATAAACCTAAACCTGGGGTTTCTAAATTTAAAAAAAAACCTAAACCTAAAAACTAGGCTTAAACCCTAAAAACAACCATAAATCTAAATACTAAACCCTGAGCCTACCCTAACTAAACTAAACTGACCCTCACTGACCCATCTTAAACCCTGACCACAAACCTAATCCAAATCTAAATCTTAAAACCTTAAACCCTAAACTAACTAAACCCTAAACCCTAAACCCTAAACTAATTCTAAAAACCCTAAACCCTAAAGCCTAAAAAGCCTAAACCCTAAACCCTAAAAACCCTAAACCGTAAATCATAAACATTAATCCTTAAACCCTAAACGTTAAACCCTAAACTCTAACCCTAAACCCTAAACCTTAATCCCTAGCCATAAACCCTAAACCCTAAATCTTAACCTAAAGTAATTAACTAAATAAATAAAGAATAAACCTAAACCCTAAGAATGGGCAGAACCTTGATGGAAAGAACATTACTATCAACCAGGCTTAGTCTAGATCTGGCGGTGGGCGAAGGTGGAGGTGGTGGTTTGCAGAGGTGGTAGGGGATATGGAGGCACGGATGGTTATGGATGTCGCGATCAGAGCAGTGTTAGTTATGAAGGTGGGAGGAATGACAGAGTTTACATCAATGGTGGTGGCAGAGGGAAAGATCACGGATTTGATGGTGGATCCCGCTACTCGAGAGGCGGCTGTGGGTCTAATGGGAACTAAAGAAATTGAAGAATAACCAATCCAATCTGATGCTTATGTAACATTATCTTTATCGTAGAGACAATTCTAGTTATCTAGGGTTTTTGATTTGCTCAATGAGTTCTCATTTTTATCTATATTGTCACTTATGTCTTAGAAAACTTGGTGTATTATTTGGTTGATGAAATCGGAAAGAAGAGATGTTGAATATTAATTTTTTTCTGTTAAGAAAAAAACCTTCAGCTCTATACCTTAAACTCTAAACCCTAAACCCTAAACCCTAAACAAAAACCTAAACCCTAAACCCTAAATCCTAAAAACCTTAAACCCTAAACACTAAACCCTAAGACATAAACCCTAAACTGTAAAACCATAAACCATAAACCCTAAACTCTAAACCATAAAACCTAAACATAAATAAATAAAATAAAAACCTAAACAAAAACCTAACCCCTAAACCCCAAACTAACCCACCCAAAACCTTAAAAACACTAAACTTAAACCCTCAACCCTAAAAACCCTCAACCCTAAAGCCTAAACCCTAAAACCCTAAATCCTAATCCTTAAACCCTAAAACCCTAAACTATAAATCTAAACCTAAACTAAATAAAACCTAAAAATTAAAAAAATAAATAAATAATTAAACCTAAATAAAATAATAAATAAAATAAAAACCTATACTAAAATCCAAACCTAAACCTAAACCTAAACCTAAAAATAAAACAAAATAAAATAACAACTAAATTAAATAAATAATAAAGATCCTAAACTAAACTAAAATTAAAATAAAAAAATAAACACCTAAATAAAATAAACTAAACTAAATAAACTAAAATAAACATAAAAATAAAATAAATACCTAAACCTAAAAAATAAAAACAATACCTAAACTAACAAAATAAAATAAAAATAAAACTAAAGTAAAAAATACTGAACCAAACTTAAATAAACTAAAATAAAAGCATAAACTAAAATAAGTAAACCTAAATGAACAAACTAATTAAAAAATTAAAATAAACCTAAATAAAAATAACTAAAACAACCTTAAATAAATAAAAATAAACTAAATAAACCAAAACCTACTAGTTTACTTAATTTAAAAAAAACCCTAAACCTTAAACCCTAAACCCTAAACCCTAAATGTTAAACAATAAACCCTAAACCTTAAACCCTAAACCTACAACCCTAAATCCTAAACCTACAACCTTAAACCCTAAACCCTAAACCCTAATCCCTAACACCTAAACCCTAAACCCTAAACCTTAAACCACACAACACCATAAACCCTATACCCTAAACCCTAAATAATTAACTCTAAACTAACCCTAAAACCTAAACTAACCCTAAAACTCTAAACCTTAAACCCCAAAAACCTTAACCTTAAAGCCTAAACACTAAATCCTAATCCCTAAATGTTAAACACTAAACCCTAACCCTAAACCCTAAACCTAATCCTAAAGTAATTAAATAAATAAAAAAATAAACCTAAGCCCTATAAATGAAGAGAACCTTGATGGCAGGAACATCACCATCAATTAGACTTAGTCTAGATCTGGCGATCGAGGCAGTGGCGGAGGCAGTGGCGGAGGCAGTGGTTATCACAGTGGTGGTGTAGGATCTGGAGGTTCAGATGGATATGGATGTGGTGGTTAGAGCAGTGGTGATTATGGAGGTGGGAGGAATGATAGAGGTTACAATTGAGGTGTTGGGGGAGGGAGAGTTCACAGATTTGATGGTGGATCCCGCTACCGAGAGGCTGGGGTAGTTTTGATGGGAATTGGAGAAACTAAAGAATGACCAATTCGATATGTTATTTATAGAATTGGGTCTTTATAGTAGAGACGATTCTAGTAATCTAGGGTTATTAATTTGATCTATACATGCTCATTTTTTATCTATATTATCACTTGTGTCATAGACAACTTTGTGTGTTACTTCGTTGATGAAATCAAAAAGAAGAAATGTTGAATATGAATTTTTTTTGTTAAGAAAAAATCATAAACCCTAAACCTTAAACCTAAACCCTAAACCCTAAACCCTAAACCCAAAAAACCCTAAACCTTAAACACAGAACCCTAAATCCTAAAACCTAAACTGCAAAAGCCCTAAACCATAAACCCTAAACTTCAAACCATAAAGCCTAAACCTAAATAAATAAAATAAAAACCTAAATTAAAACTTAAACCTTAAACCCTAAACTAACAAAAACCCAAAATCTGACCAGTGCCACCCAAAACCCACCCTAAACCTAAAAATCTAAACCCTATGCCCCAAACCCTAAACCCTAAACCCTAAATCATCCCTAAACCTACTAAACCATAAACCTGGGCCTAAACCCTAAATCCTAAAACTTACAACCCTAAACCCAAAACCTTAAACTCCAAACTCTAAACCCTAAACATTAAACCAAAAATTAACCCCTAAAACCTAATCACTAAATCCAAAAAACATAAAACCCTAAACTAAATAAAACATAAAAAAACTAAATAAAAAAACTTAAACTTAAATAGCATAAATAAAATAAAATAAAATAAAAACCTATATTAAAACCTAAACCTAAATATAAAATTAAAATAAATTAAAATAACAAATGAAAACTAAACCAAAATAAATAAATAAAGACCTAAACTATACTAAAAAAAATAAAATAAACCTTAAAATAAAAAATTGAAATAAGTTAAAAAATAAAAAAATAAACCTAAAAAAATAAAATAAAAACTTAACCCTAAACCTAAAAATAAAAAAATAAAACCTACACCTAAAATATAAAATAATAATAAAACTAAACTAAAAAATAAACCTAAACCTGAACATAAAAAATAAACTAAAATAAATAAACCTAAAATAAATAAACTAAACTTAATAAAAATAAGAATAAAAATAAACTTGAATAAATAAAAAATAAACAAAAATAAATAAAAATATATACTAAATAAACAAAAACCTACTCGTTTACTTATTTTTTTTAAAAAAAACTTTAAACCCCAAATCCTAAAAACCTTAAAGCTTAAATCCTAAACCCTAAACTCTAAACCCTAAAGTGACAACCATAAACACTAAACCTACAACCTACAACACTAAACACTAAACCCTAAACTAACCTTAAACCCTAAACCCTAACCTTAACCATAAACCCTAAACACTAAAACCTACAACACTAAATCTTAAACTGTAAACTGTAAATTGTAAACCATAAACCCTAAACCCTAAACACTAACCCTAACCCTAAACACTAAATCCTAAAACCTACAATCCTAAACCATAAATGATAAACCCAAACCCTAAACCCTAAACCCTAAAAACCTAAAAACATAAAAACCTAAACCTAAACTAGATCAAGCATAAAAATAAAATAAATAAATAAACCTAAATAAAATAAAAAAATAAAATAAAATAAAAACTAAAACTAAAACCAAAAAATGAACCTAAACTTAAACCTAAACCTCAACTAAAAATAAAATAATAAATAAAAACTAAACTAAAATAAAATAAATAAAAACTTAAACTAAACTATAAAAATATAAAACCTAAACAAAATAAAAATGAAACCTAAAATAAAAATAAAATAAACCTAAACTAAAATAAAATAAAATAAACTAAAATAAATAAAACCCTTATCCAAATCCTAAAATAAACTAAACCTAAACATTAAACTAAATAAAGCAAAATAAATAAAAAATAAACCTAAATTGAAAATAAAAAATAAAACCTAAAAATAGACCTAAAATAAAAACCTAAAACCTACACCTAAAAAAAATAAAATAAAAACCTAAACATAAAAATAAAAAATAAAACCTAAACCTAATAAATAAAATAAAAATAAAACTATACTAAAAAAAATAAACATAAACCTAAACCTAAACCTAAACCTAAAAAATAAACTAAATATAAAACCTTAAATAAAATAAAATAAATAAATAAATAAAAAAATAAAAATAAAACTAAAATAAACTAATATAAATACAAAAAAACCTAAATAAAGCAAAAAGTACTTGTTTACCAAAATTTTGAAAGAAAAAACTCTAAACCCTAAAAGAGACCTAAATCCTACATTAAACCTTACCTGACCCAATTTACCCCAGGCCTCTGCATACCTACCCTGGGCCTATAATTCTCCCAACCTGGGCCTCTGACCCTAGGCCCTCTGACCCTCCACAGGCCACAGGCCCTGAGCCCTATCTTGGGCCTAAGATCACAAATCCTAAACTGACCTCAGGCCTAAACCCTAAACGTCCTACCTGACCCTGATCTCTCTAACCTAAAACTAAACCATCCTACTACCTAAACACTACGGACCTGAGGCAAACACTCCCCGACCCTAAGGCCCCAACCACAAACCTAAACCCTTGATCACTAAAAATAAAAAACTAAACCTAAATTAAATAAAATAAATAAATAAACCTAAAATGGATAAAGAATATAATAAAGTAAAATTAAACCACTTAAAGTAAAATAATATTTTAATAAAAAATAAAAATATACAAAACTAATTAAAAAAAAATAAAATAAACCGAGAATAAAATACTTACAAAAATAAAACTAAATGTAAATAAAATAAAATAAACCTAAAATAAATAAAATAAAAAATAAACCTAAAAAATAAACCCTAAAATAAAAAAAATTAATAAAAAAAATAAAATCTAAACTATATAAAAAAAATGTAAACTTAAAGAAAAAATGAACAAAATAAAATAAACCTAAATCTAAAAAATAAACTAAATAAAATAAATCAAACAAAACCTAAACCTAAAATAAACTAAACCTAAACCTAAACCTAAACTAAATAAAATAAATAAACTAAAATAAACCTAAACTAATAAATCAAAATAAAACCTAAAACCTAAACCAAAAAAATAAAAAAAAAACATAAACCTAAACATAAAAATAAAAAATAAAACCTAAACCTAAACTTAAAAAATAAACTAAAATAAAAAACCTAAACTAAAATACATAAATAAAAAATAAATAAACTAAATTAAATAAGAATAAAAAAAACTAAATAGACTAAAACCTACTAGTTTACTTAATTTAAAAAAAAACCATAAATCATAAATCCTAAATCCTAAATCCTAAACACTAAATTTATAACCCTAAAAAACCCTAAACCCCAAACCCCAAACTTAAACCTAAAGTAATTAAATAAATTAAAAAATAAACCTAAACCTTAAAACCTAATAAACCTAAACCTAAACTCGAAGAATAGGCAGGACCTTGACGGTTGAAAAATCACCATCAACCAGGCTCAGTTTGGATTTGGCAGTGGAGGAGAAGGTGGAGGCTGCAGTTATCGCAGTGGTGGAGGGGGTTCTAGAGGTGTTGTTGGATGTGGAGGTGGTGGTAGGAGCAGTGGTGATTGTGGAGGTGAGAAGAGCGATGATGCTTTCAATAGTGGTGCTGGCCGAGGAAGAGATCGAGGATACGATGGTGGATCTCGCTACTGGAGAGGCCGAGGCTGATGGGAACTAGAGAAACTGAAGAACAGCCAATCCGATCTGCTACTTATGGAATTGTGTCTTTATAATAGAGATGGTTCTCGTTATCAAGGGATTTTAATTTTCTCTATGGGTGTGTTATCATTTCTATCTTAGAAAACTTGGTATGTTACTTGGTTGATGAAATCAAAAAGAAGAAAAGTTGAATCTGAATTTGTTCTCTATTAAAAAAAGAAAAACCAAAAACTGTAAACCCTAAACTAAAACTTGAACCCTAAACCCTAAACCGTAAATCCTAAAACCTAAACCCTAAACCCTAAACCCTAAACCCTAGACCCTAAACCCTAAACCAAAAACCCTAAACCCTAAATAATAAACCCTAAACCTAAACCCTAAACCTTGAACCCAAACCCCAAACCCTAAACCCTAAAAAGATAAAAACCTAAGCCTAAACTAAATAAAAATTAAAAATAAAATAAATAAATAAACCTAAACCAAAATGAAATAAAAGATAAAATAAAATAAAACATAAACTAAAACCTAAATCTAAACCTAAAAAGAAAATAAACTTAAACCTAAAATAAATAAATAAAAACCTAAATAAAAATAAAAACTAAATAGAAACATAAACCCAAAAAGTAAACCTAAAAATAAACTATACCTAAACCATAAACCCTAAAACCCTAACCTTAAAATCCTAATCACTAAACTCTAAACACTAAATGCTAAACCTACAATCGTAAACCCTAAACCTTAAACTAACCTAAACCATAAACCCTAAACCTTAAACCCAAAACTAATGCTAAAATATAAAACCTAAAGCCCCCTAAACCTTAAACCCCAAACCGTAAACCCTATAATTCTAAACCCTAAACTCTAAACCCTAAACCCTAAAACCTAAATCATAA
Organism: Cymbidium sinense; assembly: GCA_021442155.1. NCBI lineage: Eukaryota > Viridiplantae > Streptophyta > Magnoliopsida > Asparagales > Orchidaceae > Cymbidium > Cymbidium sinense. The sequence goes on from CM038216.1 coordinate 89,204,973, forward strand.
ACCCTAAACCATAAACCGTAAACCCAAAGCCCTAAACCCTAAAATAGCCTTGAACCCTAAACCCTAAACCCTAAACCCTAAACCCTAAACCTAAATGCAAATCCCTAAACCCTAAACCCTAAACCCTAAAACCATAAACCTTAAACTCTAAACAATAAACCCTAAACCCTAAAAACCTTAAACCCTAAATCATAAACCTTAATCCCTAACACTACACCCTAAACCGTAAAATAATAAACCATTCAACCCTAAACCCAAGATGTTAATCCTAAGCCTAAAGTAACTAAATAAATTAAAAAAATAAACCTAAACACTAAAATTTAATAAACCTAAGCTTAAACTTAAACCTTAAGAATGGACAGAACCTTGCCGATAGAAATATCACTATCAACTAAGCTCAGTCTAGGTATATTGCTATAGGCGAAGGCGATGGTTATTATAGTGGTGTTGGGGTATTTGAAGGTGCTGGTGAATATTTTCATGGAGGTCAGAGTAGTAGTGGTCTGGAGTCAGGAGGAGGAATGGTGGTTACATTCGTGGTGGTGGCCGAGGGAGAGATCGGGGATATGATGTTGGATTCACAACTCGAGATGCTGGGGTGGTTCTGATGAGCACTAGAGAAGCTGAAGAATGCCCGATCCAATTTGCTACTTATGGAACTATGTCTTTACATTAGAGACAGTTCTAGTTCTCTAGACTTTTTGGTTTGCTCTATGCGTGCTCATGTTTTATCTATGTTGTCACTTGTGTCTTAGAAAACTTGTTGTGTTACTTGGTTGATGAAATTGAGAAGAAGAATTATTAAATATGAATTTGTTCTTTGTTAAAAAAGCTAAATACACTAAACCCTATTCTAAAACCTAAACCCTAAACCTTAAACATAAACCCTAAACCTTAAACCCTAAATAATAAAAAACTTTAATCGTAAACCCTAAACCCTAAACCCTAAAACCCTGAACCTTAAACCCTAAATCCTAAACCCTAAACCTTAAACCCTAAACCCTAATAATATTAAAATAATTAAAGTTAAGAAACCCCACCACTCGAGCCCTCTCCTCATGTTCTAGCAAATGTCCTTTCTTGCTATCATTTTGGGTTTTTTGGACGTTGCTTGATGGCTATTTTGAGTGATTCTCATTGGATCACTTCTGGAATTGACATCCACTGGCTGATTTTGTGTCTTTCTTGGAGTGACATCGCGGATTAGCATCTTCTTTAATGATTCTTGGGAAAAATGGAAGGTCCTATGGACCTTGCTAAGGGATCATCTACCCAGGCTTCGGTTGCTTCAAAATCATTCAAAGACATTCTCAGTGGTAAGGATGTCTATTCAGGTGAGTCCCTAGAACTTATTTTAACTTCTTTTTAATGCATGCCTGCGATTATGTGTTTTGATCTGGATGTGGAAAATCTTGCTAAGTCATTTGAATTCACCTTTGTTGGAAAGTTTACTCTTCGTAGGCCTAATTTAAAAAACATTTGCTCTTTCTTTCATAGTTTGAAACTTTCACATGCTTTTATGATTAGTTTAATTGATCCTCACTACATTTTGATTCAGTTGATAAATGATTTGGATTACTCTTATGTTTTCTCTCATCATTCTTATTTTGTTTTCAATTGCCAAAAGAGTTTCCTAAAATGGTCTCCACTATTTGATATTAAAGAAGAATCCCTAATTATTATGGTTTGGATTTCTCTCCCAAATATGCAAATTCATTTTGGTAACCTGGAATTCCTTTTTACTATGGGTGCCTTATTTGGTTGGCCATTGCAAATTGATCAAGCAACGACTACAAAATCTCAGCCTTCAATGGCTAGAATCCTTGTTGAATTGGACATTACAAAGAAACATCCAAAATAAATCTAGTTGGGATCCAAAAATTATGATTATATGCACAAAATTGAATTTGAAAATTTCCTTTATCTCTTTGTTCATGTCATTCTTCATCCTTCACCTAAAAAAGAAAATCCTATTAAGGAAACTTTTATTCTAACCTTGGCCGACCCATAAATATCAAAAAACTACTTTGGAAAAAAAGGATTCTTTGAATGTTCCTAATAATGCTGATTTACCTTTTATTTCTTATGAGCAATTGAAGGCTTCTAATGTGAACAATAATATTTATTCTAAACTTTTAAATGAGGATTTTTTTTCCTCTGATTCTATCCTTGCAACCTTGTTGGCTTTAATAGATGAAAATGAAGCTTTAATGGAGAACATAAATGCAAAATTTATTATAGTGCATCATTCTAATTCAATGAAGAATCTGGCTTTAATACCTCATGACAATTAGGTTGATAAATTTGATTCCATATTTCAAATTCAGTATGGTTTAACTTCTCAAAAAGATTTGCTTTTATCTAATAATTTGGCTAATGATGAAGAAGGGTTTGCTGTTCCCACTTTTCTTCTTAATAAATCAATTTTTTCTCCCTCCCTTTCTATTCCGAAGCTCATTTAACTTTAATAAATTCCAGTGTCTTGGAAGATGCAGAATTCACTTCTCATTAGATTTGTTCTAAATCATGAATAATGTTGCTAAATCCTTTTGGATGATGATTCAAGGGCAAAAAATGGCTTCCAAACTTTTATTGAAAAGAAAACAAATGTTAAATATTTCTCCCAAATTTCCAAGAAACACTATAACTGATGTACCCACCCTCTCCTCTCTCAAGTACCTTTTACTCCACGCCCTCTCTCCCTAACTATATTAGAAATTTTTGTTGTATTCATAATATTTCTTTACATATTATTCTTGATCCGCTTATTCATGCTAATAAAATTAACCATGTTGCTAGAATGATCAATTTCAATAAAGTTTTCTCTAATGTTCGTAATAAGATTTGGTTTTTTTCGAATAACTTTGTAAGAATTTCTATTCTTGATGATTTTTATCAAGTTGTCAATGCTTAAATCTCTTGTGGTGATAATTGTGTTTTGGTCTCTTTTGTTTATGCATCTTGTAATAGATCTAGTAGAAATCTTCTTTGGGATAACTTAACTAATTTTGCCACTTCTATCAATAAACCTTAGTTGGTTGGTTGTGATTTCAACACTATTTTGTTCTCTTCTAAATGAAGTGGTGGTTGCTCTCTTAATATTCATTCCATGGAAGAATTTATCAATATGATCTTTGATTGTAATTTGATTAATATTGGTTTTAAGGGTTTTAATTATACTTGGCAAAACTCTAGACTTTGGCAAAGGTTGGACCTGATTATTTTTAATACTCATTGGATTACTCAATGGCCTATTACTTCTATCAATCATTTATGCAGAACAATGTTTGATCATGGTCCTCTTTTAGTTTCTATTAAAGATAATTCTAATAGATTAAAAAATTTCTCTCCTTTTAGATTTCAGAACATGTGGATTTAGCATATTGAGTTTTTAATGTTGTTGTGGCTAATTGGAAAGCTCCTTTACATCGATAATTCTATTATGGGGATGAAAATACTTTGGTTTAAGCTTAAAATACTTAAATAAACTCGGGTTGGTTAAACAAGCATTGTTTAATATCAAAGATATGGAAAATTAGTTTGTGATCTTGAAGTCTCTTATGTCGATACTTCTAAGATTAAGGACTTGTGAAAGATAAGCTTGTTAATTTTCAAAATTTGAAAGACTTATTGACACCAAAATGTTGCTAGTAAACACATTACAGATGGTGCATGAAAACTAGCTATTTTCATGCTTTAGTTAATAAAATGAGAGCCTTAAATAATATTCAAAAAATTAAAGATGACAATGGTGAATGGATTATAGACAATAATGATATTAAGGATTCAGTCATTAATTACTTTAGAAATATTCTTAATAAGAGTTGGTCTTATAAAGTTATTTCAAAATCACACTTAATTCCTTCTATTATTACCAATGATAATAATAATTTTCTTACTATTATATGAAGATGAAATTTTTAAAGTTCTTAATAGCATGAACATAGATTCTATTTGCTAGTCGGAGGTTTCACTTCCCAATTTTTCTAATAATGTTGGTTTATTATTTAAAATGATCGATTGAGGCTATGGTTAATTTTTTAATGGAAATCCTTTTCTAGATAGCTCTTCTAATGCTCTCATACCTAAGAAAGATAACCCAGACTATTGGAGTGATTTTAGACCTGTTAGTCTTTACACTTTTTTCAATAAATTGATTTCCAAAGTTCTTGCCAACAGGCTTAGTCTTCTACTTCATAAGATTATCTCTCTCAACCAAACTAGTTTTGGTAGAGGTAGATCTATTTTTGATAACATTTTACTTGCCCAAGAATTAATTCATGATTTAAATGCAAAGACCAGAGGTGGAAACATTCTTTTCAAACTAGATATTACCAAAGCTTTTGATATTATCTCTTGGATTTCCTTTTCCATATTTTAATTTAATTGGGTTTTACTAAATTTATTTTTTCTTATTAAAATTGTATTAATAATGTCTAGTTCTCTATTTTGCTTAATGGGAAGCTTTGGGCTTCTTTCCTTCTTCCCATGGCTTAAGATAAGGGATCCTTCATCTCTTACTTTATTTTGATGTTGACTACATATCAAGGAGCATCAATCAGTTATTCTTAAATAATCCTAGTATGCACTACAAAACTTTTGGTGGTCTTCCTTTTTCCCACTTAAGCTTTGCATTATTTTATTATTTTTTTGCAATGCTTCTATTCATCATATCAAGAACCTCAAGATTTTTTAAATAAATTTGGTAGAAAGTGGTCTTTCTATCAATGATAACAAAAGCTATTTTATTACTTCTTCAAGTATCTCAATAATAAAATTCAATCAAATTTTTGCATATCTCTAATTTTAAACATCAACACTTACCTCTTAAGTACGTGGGTGCTCCTCTTTTTGAAGTTCCAAAATGATCCCTCCTTCTTGATGAGTTAATTCAAAAAATTAAAAATATAATTTCTGATTGGGAATTCCATTTACTTTCCTTTGGTGGCAGGCTTACTATTCTTAAAAGCACTCTCAATTCAGTCAATCTTTTTTTTGATTCAAACTATTATTCCCACAAATTTTACTATTATCAAAATTGATCGCATTCTTAATAAATGTTTTTGGAGGTCCAATAATTCTATTAAGAGAATGTGTTGGACTTCCTGACATAAATCTTGTGGTCCTTTGGGTGAAGGTGGTCTTGGTTGTAAACCTATTCATGAAGCTATCACTGCCTTCTCTCATAAGCTCTGGTGGAATTCTAGAAAGAATGATAGCCTTTGGGCTAATTTTATGATGGAAAAATATTGCCATGGTAAACACCCTCTTACATGTGCTTATAAAGTGAGTGACTCTCCATATTGGAAAAGGTTTTGCTCAATTAAATGGGTTGTTGAATCCTTAATATCTTGGGGTATTCATTCAGGTTCTTCTTTTGGCAAAACAATTGGATTGACAATGGCTCTATTGACTCCCTTTTATCTACACACTCTACAGCTACTCTCAAAATTAACTCTTTTTGGCTTAATAACAATTAAAAAAAAACAAACTTGAGAATGACATACCTATTTCTTTTTTGACAAGTTTTTCAACATCGCTATTTTTTTAATAAATTGGATCAAATTCTTTTCAAGCTCTCTTACAGTGGTGATTTTGTTCTTAATGAGGTTTGGAATTATATTAGAACACCTCTAATGTTTTCATTAAACTTTGGAACAATATCATTGCCATTTCTTATTCTATTTTAGGTTGGAAGATTTTGAATAACTTCATCTGTTGATTCCTTTCTAGCTTAAAGGGTTTTATTTACCTTCTAAGTGTTATTGTTGCTTTCATATTGAAAATGTTAATCATGTTTTTTGTCAATGGTTCTATTGCTTCAAACTTTGGATATGGCATGATGATTTATTTAACATTAATTATTTTCATGGCTATCTTTCATTATATCAACTTCCTGATTTGTTTCCATAAAATTATGTAGGGTCATATCAAAGTTTTAATTGTTATTTCCCATATTTGATTCATTTGGATGGATAGAATTGATGCTAAATATCATGGTATACTTATGAACCATAAAAGGATCCTTATCAGAACTAAAAAAAAAATTCATACTTTGGTAAATGCATATTTAATTAGTAATCTTCACTTTAGATGTTATAAATTTGTAGCTAAAAAATTGGGTATCACTTTGCATGATGATCCTTCCTATAAGAGTATTAGGATGATACATTGGATTAAGCCTAAAATTTTTTTTCTTAAGATCAATACATATGGTTCTGTTTCCCCAAACAAATATGGTGGTGGTGGAATTCTTAGGGATTTTAAAAGTACTGTCATTTGTGCTTTTGCCTACCCCCTCAAAGCTTATTCTATTATTTATGTTGAGCACATGGCTATTAAAAAAGCTATTGATATTTATTTAAGCAAAGGCCTCTTTAATATTTAGATTAAAGTTGACGCACTTCTTTTACTTTATATGCTCAATAATAAAAAAATGGGGAATGTTGACTTATTTTATCTTCATAATCACACTAAAAAGCTTCTTTCTCAAGTTTGCTACAAAACTTTTCACATTCTTCATTGAAGGTAATGCTTATCTGATTCCAATTTGGGAAGGGAATTAAATGAGCTCACTTTATTTGATAACCATAGCTAACCTAAGCATATGCATGGTCGGTCAATCTGGATAACCTTGGTTGCCTCGTGATTTTAACTTTATGCTATTTTGTTGATCTTTGTGCTATGGTGGTTTTATTTAAACTATTTTTGGTTGTTTATTTTGTCCTTCCCTTACCAGGAAGTGGTTTTTTTTAGTTTATTTTTATACTTAAACCCCCTTCCTCTTAACTCGATTCTATACTTGACAAACCTTTTTTAGGTCGTAGTGGTTATGATTGATTTCACTCTCCTCTAAGACTGGTGGTTTTCTTTCTATGGCTCATGCTATGCTTCTTTTGTCACACAGCTAGTGATTTTTTGAGGGTCTCCTATTTGGTTGTGGTTGTGCCCATTTTTTGCCTACCCCCTTTATTAATGGATGTTGGGTTTGCCTCAAGTTTTGGTTGGCTATGGCCTTATTCGAATTGGATTTTGCTATGGTTATTCTCCGGTTCTTTGCAATTTGCTTCTTCCATTTTCATGGTTATTTTCGGTGGTTATTTTTTCATGGCTGCTATTGGCCTCTTCTAGCATGGCTTAGTTTTGGGTTTTTTTTGTGGTTGATGTTATCCTTTATTGGTTTGCCTTGGGGGCTTTTGTTGGTTGGCTTTCCCTCTACCTTGTGGATTGGATGTAGCTGTTCTATGGTTGCTGTCTTCATATTTTCTCCTTTATGGTGATTGTCTACTCTTTGGGAATTAGAAAGGGTTTTGTTTATCTCTGGCCTTGTTCCTTTCCTTATAGTTTTGCTGCTTGTGGTTGGGTCCTCCTTGGCCTTCATCTAGCTGGTTGACTACCATTTTTGTTTCTTGGTTATTTTTGAGATCTCCAGGTGGGTTGTGGCTTTGTCTGTTGTTGCTCTTTCCCTCCTTTTTGAGCTTTGTATTGGCTTTATATGCTAGTTGATTTTGTTGGCTGACTGGGCTGGTTGGTTATTTTGGCGGGCTGGGTTGGTTGGCTGGGTGGATGTGTTGGCTCTGTTTGATGGTTGGTTTAGGTGCTTTTGGTTGGGTACTCTGGTTGGATTTTTGGTCCGCTCCTTGGTTGGTTATCCTATTGGTGCAGTTGCTTTTCCGGGTTTGGGTGTCGCTACTGATTTCTCGATGCTCATCTTGTTGCCCGCTAGCCTAGGTGGTCTTATTGGCTATTTTGTTGGTGGAGGATATGAGTTCTTGTTGTTTTTTTTGTCATGTTTTAAGACTTGTTGTCTAGGGTTAGCTGCTTGAGGGCATTTTTGTGGCTGTTGTCTTGCCTTGTATGCTTGTGTTGTGGCTTGGTGGTTTGGGATTTATGTTGGCTATTGGTATTGACACCCTCTAGTTTATTTGGGTCTCCTTATTTCTTGATATTTGCCTCTTGGTTGGTGGTTGTGGATTTGCTGTTCTTTTTGCAGCCTTGGTGGTGGTTTTGTTTGTAATTTTTGGATACCCTCTTGGCCTCTCTATGTTATGGCTTTCCTCTCTCTACTGCTGCTTATCTCATATTGTTTTGCTATTTGGGTGGAGGTTTTGCTCTTGGATTTGGATTGCAAATGCTCTATAGATAGTTGTTGGTTGTTGTTTTGCCTTTGGGACTATTTTGCTCGATTTTGTTATCCCCCCTATTTATGCTAACTGCCCTTTTCATGTTTCTCTTCCTATTGGTGGTGCCTTCGGTGGAGTTACTGCTTGGTTTATTTTATCTTGGCCAATGATCCTATTATAACTTCTAAGATGTTGGCTTTAAGTGATTGGTTTATTATGGGTTTTGGTTGGTGGGTTGGCTGCTGGTTGGCTACTAGCTGGCTATTTTTCCCTATTTATTTGGTGCAGGAACTGGATCACTATGCACTATTTTACCTTAGATGGTCACTTATATCAGGTATACTAGCTATGATGGCCTTGATTTTTCCTCGTATCTTCTCTCTGGTTGGTAGCATGCATATGATTGTAACCCTTCTCATGAAGTTTGGATGCTCATATGTATTATTGCCCTTGAGATGATCTTAACTAAGCCCGAGCCTTCTCTTTTATAGCCCTTTCTAAATTGTCAACTTTATCATTTTCTCTTGAGCTATGACCATTGCCTTTATAGTGTTTTGTAGATTTATTTTGCAGGTCGAAACTTCATCGATGTAATGATCTTTACTCAGTCAACTCAAGTACTATTGTGGATCTTGCTTATCTTGACTTCTCAAAAGGATCATGAGCTGTTGCTGACTAGTCATTTTACTACTTTCTTGAGTTATATTAGTCTTATTTTGGGTCTTTTCTCAGTTGGTTTTAAGCTATTGTATTTGCTCTTTAATTTTTTCCATTGTACTTAGATGGGGGTTTAGCTCTTTAGGTTTCTTGTAGCTCTGTGAGTAGTACAACTTTGTGCTTTACCCCTTTTAAGGACATTGTATCCTTTATTTCTATGGTAATAAAATTCAAACTTTCCCTAAAAAAACCCTAAACACTAAATCCCAAACCCTAAACCCTAAACTCTAAACTAACCCTAAACCCTAAATCGTAAAAAGTTAAAAAGATAAACCTATACAAAATAAAATCTAAAAAATAAATAAAAAAAAACTAAACCAAAATAAAATAAATAAAATAAAATAAAAACTTAAACTAAAACCTAAACCTAAACATAAAATAAAATTAAAAATTAAAAAATAAAACTAAATAAAATAAATAGGAACCTAAAGTAAACTAAAAAAATATAAAACTTAAATAAAATAAAAACTAAATCTAAACTAAAAATAAAATAAACCTAAAATAAAATAAAATAAAAACCTAAACCTAAAAAATAAACCTAAAAAATAAACCTAAAAATAAATTAAAAAATAAAACCTAAACCCTAAACAAAAAAACCTAAACATAAAATAAAAAATTAAATAAACGTAAACAAAAACTAAAATAAATAAAACCTAACTAAACAAACTAAATCAAAAACGTAAATCTAAACTAAATAAAATAAAATAAACTAAAAATAAACCTAAACTAAAAAAGAAAACCTTAAAATAAACCTAAAATAAAAATCTAAAACCTAAACCTAAAAAAAAATCTAAATCTAAACCTAAAAATTAAAAATAAAACCTAAGCCTAAAAAATAAAATAGAAATAAAACTAAAATAAAAAAATAAACCTAAACCTAAACCCAAAAAATAAACTAAAATAACTAAAATAAATAAACTTGAAATTAAAAAACTAAACTAAATAAAAAATAAATAAATCTAAATAAAATTAAAAAATTAAATTAACTAAAATAAATAAATAAAACCAAATAAACTAAATAAACCTAGACCTACTACTTTACATAATTAAAAAAAAATCCAAAACCTAAATAAACCCTAAACCTTAAACCCTAAACCCTAAAACCTTAAACCTGAAACCCTAAACCCTAAACCCAAAACCTTAAACCCTAAAACCTACAACCTTAGACCCTTAATCCTAAACCCCAAACCCTAAACCCTTAACCATAAACCCTAAAAACTTAAAAACCTAAACCTAAACTAAATAAAACCTAAAAATAAAATAAATAAAAAAACTTAAACCTAAATAAAATAAAAAATAAAATAAAATAAAAACCTAAACTAAACTTAAACCTAAACCTAAACCTAAACCTAAATTTAAACCTAAATATAAAATAAAATAAAAAATAAAAATCAAACTAAACTAAAATAAATAAATAAAATTAAAAAAAACCCTAAACCTAAAATAAACCCTAAACCCTAAACCCTAAACTCTAAACCTTAAACCCTAAACCCAAAACCCTAATACCAAATCCATAAAGTAAAATAATGTAAAATAAAAACTAAATAATAACCTAAGCCTAAAAAATAAACCTAAATATAAATAATAACTAAAACTTAAACCTTAAACTAAAAAAAAGACTAAACCTAAAATAAACAAAATAAAATAAACCTAAACCTAAATTAAAATAAACTAAACTAAAATAAATAAAACCAATACCACAACCTAAAATAAATTAAACCTAAATAGTAAACTAAATAAATTAAAATAAACTAAAAATCAACCTAAACCTAAACTGAAAAAATAAAACCTTATAATAAACGTAAAATAAAAACTAAAACCTAAGCCTAAAACTTAAAAATAAAACCTAAACCTAAAAAAGTAAAATAAAAATAAAACTAAGATAAAAAATAAACATAAACCTAAACCTAAACTTAAAAATTCAAATAAAATAAAAAAGCCTAAACTAAAATAATTAAACTAAACTAAATAAAGTAAAAAAATAAACTTAACTAAAAATAAAAAATATAATAAACTAAAATAAATAAAAAATAAACTAAATAATCCTAAACCTACCAGTTTACTTAATTTAAAGAAAAACCCTAACCCTAAAATAAACCATAAACCATAAAAAAACCCTAATCCCTAAACCCTAAACTATAAAACCTTAAACCTAAAACCCTAAATGCAAAAAACCCCTAAAACCTTAACTAACCGAAACCCTTAACCCTAAACCCTAAACTAACCCTAAACCCCCTACAACCCTAAACAGTAAACCCCCTACAACGCTAAACCGTACAACCCTAAATGCTAAACCCTCAAACCTCAAAAACCTAAATCGTAAATCCAAAATACTAAACCCTAAACCCTAAACCCTAAACTTAGTTTCACTTTTTGGCCTTAGTTGGGTTATGTTTTTTACCTTTAGCTTTTGGGTTAGCCTGGTGTCTGCTACCTGGTGGTTCCTGTCTTTCCATCATGGGTTGGCTTGGCTTTTTCGGCCTAATGGATACTGTCTTCTCTGCCTTATTATTCTGGTTGCTAGTGGATGAGATGGTTTATGCTCTGGCTTTATTATTTTTTCTGCATTAGTTGGTTTGTTGGATCTCTTCTTGAACACGAATTAGTTTTTCTTAGTTTTTCATGGTTGGATAAGTGGCCTTCCTAGTGGGAATAGTTGTTGGTTGTTTCCTTTCTAAACCTTCTTTTGCAAAATTTCCTAGCTACTTTTTTTTGGGTTTGCCTCCTAGTTCATTGTTCTTTACTATTAGATACTTCTTTAGCCTTGGTTTTGGGTTTAGTAATTCTCTTGAGATTAGCCTCTTCTGGGTACATTGTTTGTAGCACATTTTTCTTTGTTATTATGCTTCTGTCGTTAGTTTTGTTTCGGGAAGTTTTTTTTGGCACCTACCTACTACTGTTTCCTTTCTATGGTTTCTGAGCTTTTTTTGGACCTCTATTGTATGGTTCTTTGTTGGTTTTTTGCTTTTCCTTGGCTGCTAGGGATGCTTCAATTATTGGTTACTTATTATGGGATATTCTCTAGTGGTTGCCTTATGGCTGATTTATGTAGCTGGTTTGGTTGGAGGACTTTTAGTTGTCCTTGGATTCTTGGTTGGTTGAATTTTTTCCTTGTTGGTCCTTTCCTTATTCTTGGATAATTTGCTAGAGCATTTTGCGGTGCTGGCTGAACCTTTGTTGATCTTTTTAGATTGGACTTTTTGGCTTCTTGTGGTTGGTGGCTGCCTTTGGCCCCCTTTTGTGTGACTGTTTTATCTTCTATTGATTTACACTAGATGCAGCATATGTTTCCTTCAGTTAATGGTTTCATTTTTAAGTTGTTTAGTTGTTTGTGGTTTCTCACCCTAGTTTGGCTTGGTGACTGCTTGTTGGGACTTTGGCTTGAGGGATCCTATCTTGGTTTTGTTGGTTGTTTCTCTGTTAATTGCATGGGTCTGGTGCTTGCTGACTATTGGTTCTAAGTTTTCCCTTGTTTGGAGCTTGGATGGGTATTTGGATAATGTCTATTGTTGGTGTTCTAACTTTGTTCTATCCTCTTTCCAGGTTATTGTGATTAGTCTGCTGTGATTTTTGTTTAGTGGTTTGGCTATTAGCTGGCTATTTTACCTATTGCACTTTGTTAAATGGGATCTAGAACTCATAGGTTGGCCTTGGATGTTTGCTTTGTATCGTATGCGACTATAATGGCTTTGATGTTACTCACCTCTTTTCTCTAGTTAGTAGCATTACATCTGATTAAAACCCTTCTTTATGAAGTTTGGTTGTTCATATGTATTGTTGACCCTTGAGATGATCCTAACTGAGCTTTAGCTTTCTCGTTCTCAGCTCTCTCAATTTCCTCTCTTTATCCTTATCCTTTTAGCTATTTTTTCATTGTAGTAATGATTTCTTTTATAGGTTCAAACTTTATAGAGGGAATGGTTGGTACTCAGTCAACCCAAGTGATGTTGGTGTGGATTTTGCTTATCTTGCTTTCTCAAAGAAATCATGAACTTTTGCTAACTCATTCTTTTATTATTTTTTGGATTTGTTTTAGTCTTACTCTATGTCTTTTTCTCTTATGCTCTTTAGCTGCTGTATTTTCTCTATTATTTTGTTTTCTTTTTCTAATGTACATAGATGGGAGTTTAGCACTTTAGGTTTCTTGTAGCTCTGAGAGGAGTAGAATTTTAGAGCTTTACCTCTTTTAAGGATATTGTATCTTTTCCTTCTATGGTAATAAAATTATAAGCTAACCCCACCACCAAAAAAAAAAAAAACAAACCCCAAACTCTAAATCCTAAACCCTAAACCCTAAACACAATCACTAAAACTAAAACCTTAAACCTTAACCCTAAACCCTAAAAAGCCTAAACTCTAAAAGTTAAACCCTAAACCATAAAAACTGTAAACCCTAAAGCATAAACACTAAACCCTAAATCCTAAACCCTAATCATAAACCATAAACCCTAAATCTTGAACCCCAAACCATAAACCTAAACCTAAAGTAACTAAATATATTTAAAATAAACTTAAGCCCTAAACTGAATAAACCTATACTTTAAGAATGGGCAGAACCTTGATAATAGGAACATCACCGTGAACAAGACTAAGTCTAGATCTGGTGGTGGAGGTGAAGGCAGAGGTGGATGTTATCATAGTGGTGGTAGGGGATCCAGAGGTGTTGGTGGATTTGGAGGTGGTGGTCGGGGCAGTGGTGATTATGGTGGTGGGAGGGCCGACGGAGGTTGCAATCATGGTGGTGGTAGAGGGAGAGATCAGGGTTATGATGGTGGATCTTGCTACTCGAGAGGCCGGGGTGGTTCTGATGGGAACTGGAGAAATTGATGAATGGCTGATTTGATCTGCTGCTTATGGAACTACATTACAATGAGACAGTTCATGCAATCTAGGGTTTTTGATTTGCTTTATGAGTGCATAATTTTGATCTAAGTAGTCTCTTGTGTCTTAGGAAACTTGGCGTGTTACTTGGTTGATGAAATTGAAATAAAGAAATGTTGAATCTGAATTTATTCTATGTTCAAAAAAAAATAACAAAAACCCCAAACTCTAAACTAAAACCTAAACATTAAACCTAAAACTTAAACTCTAAACCCTAAAAACACTAAACCCTAAACCCTAAACCCTAAAGCTTAAATCCTAAACCGCTAAACTCTAAACCCTAAATCATAAAACCTAAACCTTAAACCCTAAACCCTAAAACCTAAACCCTAAACCCTAATCCCTAAACCCTAAACCCCAAACCCTAAACCCTAAACCCTAAACCCTAAACCCTAAACTAACCCTAAACTAAACCCTAAAAGCTAAAACTTAAACCTAAACTAAATTTAACCTAAAAATAAATAAATAAACAAACCTAAACTAAAATGAACCAAAATCTAAACCTAAACCTAAAGAAAATTAAATAAAACTAAACTAAATTAAAATAAATGAAAGCCTAAACTAAACTAAAAAATAAAACACCAAATTAAAATAAAAAACTAAACCTAAAATAAAAATAAATTAAATTAAAAACTAAATAAAAGCATAAACCTAAAAAATAAACCTAAAAATAAGTAATAAAAAAAACTTAAACCCTAAAGTAAAACAAAAACCCTAGACCTAAAATAAAAATAAACATAAACATAAACCTAAACTAAAATAAACTAAGCTAAGATAAAGAAAACCTAAACCTAAACTAAATAAATTAAAATAAACTAAAAATAAACCTAAACCTAAACTAAAAAATAAAATCTTAAAATAAACCTAAAATAAAAAACGAAAACCTAAACCCAAAAAAAAAAAAAAAAAAACTTAAACCTAAACTTAAAAATAAAAAATAAAAACTAAACTTGTAAAATAAAAAAAAAAATAAAACTAAACTAAAAAATAAACCTAAACCTAAACTTAAAAAATAAATTATAATAAAAAACCTAAACTAAAATAAATAAACAAAATTAAATAAAAATAAAAATAAACCTAAAAAAAAGAAATTAAATAAAATAAACTAAAACAAATAAGTAAACTAAATAAACTAAATAAACCTAAACCTATGAGTTTTCCTAATTCAAAAAAAAATAAAAAAAATAAATAAATAAAAATAAAAAATAAACCAAACCCAAACCCTAAACCCTAAATCATAAAATTAACCCTAAATCCTAAACCCTAAACATAAAAATCCTAAACCTTAAAACCTAAACCCAAGACCCTGAAACCTATAAGCCTAAACTCTAAACCCTAAACCCCAAACCTTAAACCCTAAACCCTAAACCCTTAAAACCAAAAAACCAAAATCTAAAAAAATAAAACCTAAAAATAAAATAAAAAAAAACCTAAACCTATATAAAATAGAAAAATAAAATAAAATAAAAACCTAAACCTAAACCTAAACCAAAACCAAAAAAATAAAATAAAATAAATAATTAAAACTAAACTAAAATAAAACAAATAAAAATTGAAAGTGAACTAAAAATAAAATAAACCTAAAAATAAAAAACCTAAATAAAATAAAAAAACATAAAATAAAAATAAAATAAACCTTAAATAAAATAAAATAAAAACTAAATAAAACCTAAACCTAAAAATAAATAAAAATAAAACACAAACCCAAAACTAAAAAATTAACCTAAACTTAAAATAAACAAAATAAAATAAACCTAAACCTAAACTAAAATAAACTATACTAAAATAAATAAATCCTAAACCTAAACCTAAAATAAACTAAACTTAAACCCTAAACTAAATAAAATTAAATAAACTAAAAATAAACTTAAACCTAATCTAAAAAAATAAAACCTAAAAATAAACCTAAAATAAATACGTAAAACCTAAACCTAAAAAATAAAATAAAAACCAAAACTAAAGCTAAAAATAAAAAATAATACTTAAACCTAAAAAATTAAATAAAAATAAAACTAAACTAAAAAGTAAACATTGACCTAAACCTAGACCTAAAAAAATAAACTAAAACAAAAAACCTAAACTAATATATATAAACTAAACTAAATAAAGTTAAAAAATAAACCTAAATAAAAATAAAAAATAAAATAAACTATAATAAATAAACAAAATAAACTAAATAAACTAAGTAAACCTAAACATATCAGTTTACTTAATGTTAAAAAAAACCCTAAACTTAAATTAAACCCTATGCCCTAAACCCTAAAAAACTATAAACCATAAACCCTACACCCTAAAACCAAACCCTAAACCTAAACCCTAAACCCTAAACCCTAAACCCCCCCATACAACCCTAAACCTAAAATCCAAAATCCAAAACCCTACAACCCTAAATCCTAAACCCTAAACCCTCAAAATCCTAAACCTTAAAGCAAAAACACTAAACACTAAAGCCTAATCCTTAAACTCTAAACCCTAAGCCTAAACCTTAAACCTTAAACCCTAAACCCTAAACCCTAAACTTTTTTTCACTATTTGGCCTGAGTTGGGTTATGTTTTTGACCTCTAGATTTTGGGTTGGCTTGGTGGTTGCTACCTTGTGGGTCTTGTCTTTCCAGCCTAGATTGGCTTGGTTCTTTCAGCCTTGTGGCTACTGTCTTCTCTGCTTTGTACTCTAGTTGCAAGTGGATGAGATGTTTCTGCTCTATCTTTATTCTATTTTCTACATTAGTTGGTTTAATGGCTCTCATCTTGAACTTGAATTACTTTTTGCTGGTTGATGATTTCATTTTTGAGCTGTTTAGTCATTTGTGGTTACTCACCCTCGTTTGGCTTAGTGACTACTACTTGTTGGCACTTTGACTTGAGGGCTCCTATCTTGGTTTGATTGGTTGTTTCTCTATTAATTAGCATTGGCCAGGTGTTTGCTAATGGCTAGTTCTTGTTTCCCTTGGTTTAGAGCTTTGATGGGTATTTGGATAATGGTTGTTGTTGGTGTTTTGACTTTGTTCTATCCTCTCTCTAGATTATTATGATTAGTTTGTTGTAGTTTTTTCTGGGTGGTTTGGCTTCTAAATGGTTGCTAGCTGATTGATCTTTGTTTAATGGTTTAGGATTTAGAACTCTACGGAATGCTGGCCTTGAATTTTTGCTTATATCAGATATGCTGGCTATGATGGCTTTGATGTTACTCACATCTTCTCTCTGGTTGGTAGCATTACATATGATTTTAACCCTTCTTTATGAAGTTTGGATGCTCATATGTATTGTTGCCCCTTGGGATGATCATAATTGAGCATAAGGATTCTCTTTCTCAACTCTCTCCATTTCCTATCTTTATCCTTATCCTTTTTAGCAATGACTTTTTGCGTTTGTAGTGTTTTATAGATTTCTTTTACAGGTTGGAACTTTACATAGGGAATGGTTATTACTCAGTCAACCCAATTGTTGTTACTATGGATCTTGCTTATCTTGCTTTCTCAAAGATATCATGAACTGCTGTTGACTCATCTTTTTATTAATTTCAGGATTTTTTTTAGTCTTACTCTATCTATTTTTCTATTATGCTTTTTAGCTATTCTATTTTCTCTTTTATTTTATTTTCCTTTTCTCATGTACTTAAATGGGAGTTTAGCTCTTTAGGTTTCTTGTAGCTCTGTGAATTCTAGGGCTTTACCCATTTTAAGGACATTATATATTTTCCTTTTATGGTAATAAAATTATATCTTTCAAAAAAAATTCCTAAACCTTAAACCCTAAACCCTCAGCCCTAAATGCTATCCCTAAACCATAAACCCTAATCCCAAACCCTAAATGTAAACCTAAAGTAATAAATAAACTAAAAAATGTACCTAAAATGTACAACCTAATAAACCAAAACCTAAATGTAAACCCTAAGATTGGGCAGAGCCTTGTTGAAAGGAACATCACCGTCTGCCAGGCTCAGTCTAGATCTAGTAGTGGAAGCAAAGGGAGGCAGTGCTTATCACAGTGGTGGTGGGGGATCTGGAGGTGCTGGTGGATATGGAGGTGGTGGTTATTAAGGTGGGAGGAGCGACGGAGATTATAACCTTGGTTGTGGTAATGTGAGACATCAGGGATATGATGGTAGATCTCGCTACTCAAGAGGATGATGTGGTTTTGATGGGACCTGGAGAAATTGAAGAATGACCGATCCGATCTACCGCATGTGGAACTGTATCTTTATAGTAGAGACAATTCTAGTTATCTAAGGTTTCTAATTTGCTCTATGCATGTTCATTTTTTATCTATGTTGTCGCTTGTGTCTTAGAAAACTTGGTGTGATACTTGGTTGATGAAATCAAAAATAAGATATAATGAATCTGAATTTATTCTTTGTTAAAAAAAACCAAAACCCTAAAGCCTAAACTAAAACTTTAACCCTAAACCTAAAACCAAAACCCTAAACCCTAAACCCTCATCCCTAAAACCCTAAACCTTAAATCCTAAACCCCAAAACCTAACTCTAAACAAATAAAGAAAAAACCTAAATAAATATAAATAAAATAAAATAAAATAACTTAAATAAAAAATAAACTAAATAAATTTAAACCTACTAGTTTATTTAATTTAAAAAAAATGGTAAACCTAAAATAAAACCTAGACCCTAAACGCTAAACCCAAAACACTAAACCCTAAAAAACCCTAAACCTTAAACCCCTAAACCCTTAAACCCTAAACCCTAAATCTTAAACCCTAAACCAGAAAAAACCCTAATCCTTAAACTAACCTAAACTTTAAACACTAAACCATAAACTAACCCAAAACATTAAACCATACAACCCTAAACCTGAAACCCTAAACTTTAAACATTAAACCCTAAACCCTAAAGCCTAAACCCTCAAAACTGTAAATCGTGAAGCCTAAACACTAAACCCTAAACCCCAAACACTAAACCCTAATCATAAACCATAAGCCTTAAGCCCAAAACCCTAAACTTATTTTTCAATTTTTAGCTTGAGCTGGGTTATGCTTTTGGGTTTTCCTAGTGGTTGCTACCTGGTAGTTCTTGTCTTCCAGCCTATGTTGGCATGGTTTTCATCTGGTGCTTGTCTTCTCACCTTCTTATTCTTTCTTTGGGGATGAGGCAGTTTCTTTAGCTTTATTTTATTTTCAGCATTAGTTTATTTGTTGTCTTTACTCTTGAACTTGAATTACTTTTTACTAGTTTTTCATGGTTGGATGGGTGGCCTTCTGAGTGGGAACAATTATTGGTTGTTTTCTTTATGATCCTTCTTTTGGAGAATTTCCTACCTATTTTTTTAGGGTTGCCTTCTAATTCCTTGTTGTTTGTTGCTAGATACTTCTTTTTCCTTGGTTTTATGTTTGGTTATTCTCACAGGATTAGCCTCTCTATTGCATTATTTGCAACACATTTTGTGTTGTAATTATGCTTCCTGTCAAGTTAGTTTTTGTTACTGGGGAAGTTTTACTTTTTGATTGGTCCTGGCTAGCTGCTATTGTTGCCTTTCTATGGCAGATGTGCTTATTTTGAACCATATTGTTTGGTGCTTTATTGGCTTTCTACTTTTCCTTGGCTGATGAGGATGCTTCATTTGTTGGTTACTTATGATGGGTTGTTCTCTAGTGGTTTCCTTATGGCTATTTTACTTTACTGGTTTGGTTGGAGGAGCGTTACTTGTCCTTGGAATCTTGGTTGGTCTTTTACTTCTTCTTGGAAAGTTGCTGGAGCCTTTTGCTCTGCATACTGAACATTTCCGGATCATTTTGGATTGAACTTTCTGGTTTCTAGTTATTTATGGTTGTCTTTGGCCCCCTTTTATGTGGATGTTTTGTCTTCTGGTGATTTTCACAGGCTACATCTTACGTTTCCTTCAGTTGATTGTTTCATTTATGAGTTGTTTAGTCATTTGTGGTTTCTAACCCTAGTTTGGCTCGGTGACAGCTACTTGTTGGGACATTGGCTTGAGAGCCCCTATCTTGGTTTTGTTGGCTATTTCTCTATTAATTGGCATTGGTCTAGTGCTTAATGATTATTGATTCTAGTTTTCCCTGGTGCTTTAGCTACAAGCTAGTTGTTGGTCTGTTGCTTTTTGTTTAATGTTGCAAGATCTGGAACTCTACCATCCTTTAGTTTGCTTGTATCATGTAAGTTGGCTATGATGGCTTTGATGTTACAAACCTCTTCTCTCTGATTGGTAGCATTACATTTGATTGTAACCCCTCTTTATGAGGATTGGATGCTCATATGTATTGTTTCCTCTTGAGATGACTCTAACTAAGCTTGATCCTTCTCGTTCTTAGCTCTCTCCATTTCATCTCTTTGTCCTTATCCTTTTTAGCTATGACTTTTACATTTGTAGTGTTTTGTAGATTTCTTTTACAGGTTGGAACTTTACAAAGGGAATGGTCGTTACTTGGTCAAGCCAAGCATCGTTGTTGTCGATCTTGCTTATCTTACTTTCTCAAAGGAATCATGAACTACTGCTGACTCATACTTTTACTATTTTTAGGATTTATTTTAGTCTTACTCTGTGTTTTTTTTTCTCTTATGCTTTTTAGCTGTTGTATTCGCTCTTTTATTTTCTTTTCCTTTTCTAATGTACATTTCTTTAGGTTTGTTGTAGCTCTGAGAGCATTAGAATTTTATAGCTTTACCCTTTTTAAAGACATTGTATCTTTTTCCTTTTATGGTAATAAAATTCTAACTTTCCCAAAAAAAACCCTAAACTGTAAATCCTAAACCCTAAACCTTAAACCCTAAACCCTAAAACCCTAAACCCTAAATCCTAAACTGTAAACTCTAAACCCTAAACCCTAAACCTTAAACCCTAAACCCTAAACATCATTAAAAAAAAACTAAAACCCTGAACCTTAAAGACTATACCCTAAATCCTAAACCCTAAACTAAAACAACCCTAAACCCAAAACCTAAACCCCCTAAAAAAACAAACCTGTCAAATCCTAAACCCTAAAACAAACCATAAACCCTAAAATCTAAAATTAAAAAAAAATAAAATAAGAAAAAATAAAACCTAAAACCTAAACTAAAATAAAATAAAGAAATATAAAACTAAACTAAATTAAAGATAAATAAGGAAAACTAGTAAAAATAAAACAAACTTATAAATAAAAAACCTTTAGAAAATAAAAACTAAACATAAAATAAATTTAAGATATACCTTAGATAAAATAAAATAAAAACTTAAACCTAAAAAGTAAACCTAAAATAAATAAAAATTACACCTAAAACTAAAAAAAAAAAACCTAAATAAATAATATAAACATAAATCTAAACTAAAGAAACTAAAAATAAATAAAACCTAAACCTACCAAAATCAACTAAAATAAAACCTAAACCTAAACTAAATAAAATAAAATAAAATAAAAAATAAACTTAAGCTAAACTAAAATAACCTAAAATAAAAACTTGAAACCTAAAAATAAAAAAATAAAATAAAAACCTAAACCTAAACCTAATAATAAAAAATAAAACCTAAACTTAAAGAAAAATAAAAATAAAACTATACTAAACAATAAACCTAAACCTAAACCTACACTTAAGAACTAAACTAAAATAAAAATAAACCTAAACTAAAATAAATAAACCTAAAACAAATAAAATAAACTAAATAAAAATAAAAATAAACCTAAATAATAATAAATAAAATAAAATAAACAAAAATAAATAAAAAATAAACAAAATGAACCTAAACGTACTAGGTTATTTAATTTTTTTTAAAAAACCCTAATCCTTAATCCTCCATGAGCCAGCACTGACCCTAAACCCTAAACTTACAGCCCAATCCTAAACCCTAAAACCATACCAAACACTAAACCAATGTTAAACCCTAAACCCTAAACTGAGCTTTATTCACTAACCCAGGCCACCAAACTAAACT
The DNA here is from genome assembly GCA_021442155.1 of Cymbidium sinense. NCBI lineage: Eukaryota > Viridiplantae > Streptophyta > Magnoliopsida > Asparagales > Orchidaceae > Cymbidium > Cymbidium sinense. The sequence continues at coordinate 89,226,574 of CM038216.1, forward strand.
AGGCCAAAGCCTAAACTCAGGCCCTTGACCTCCACTGACCTAAGGCCTGGGCTCTGGGCCCTGGGCCCACCTAGGCCAGCCCTAAACACTACCATGTATCATGGAGTCATGGGCCTGGACCAGCCCTAGGCCCCCCTCCACACAACCTGAGCCATGACCATGGGCCACCCACCACAAAATAACCCTAAACCCACTTTCTAAACCATTCTAAACTTTAAACCCTAAACCCACCTTAAAAACCCTCCTAAACACTAAATCACCATTTAAACCTTAACATTAAACCTAAACCTAAAACATAAAACCTCCACACCCTAAACCCTAACCCTAAACCCTAAACAATAAACCGCAAACTTTAAAGCTAAACCTAAAGTAACAAAATAAAATAAAAAATAAACCTAAAACCTAAAATCTAATAAACTTAAACCTAAACCTAACCTTATGAATGGACAGAACCTTGATGGCGGAACATCACCATCAACTAAGCTCAGTCTATATCTATTGGTGGAGGCAACGATTAACATAGTGGTGGTGGGGGATCTATTGGTGTTGGTGGATGTCGAGGTGGTCATCAGAGCAATTATGGTTATAGAGGCGAGAGGAGCAATGGAGGTTACAGTTGTGGTGGTGACTGAGGGAGAGATTGGGGATATGATGGCGGATCACACTACTCGAGAGGTCGGGGTGGTTCTGATAGGAACTGGAGAAAATGAATAACAGTCAATCAGATCTATTGCTTATGAAACTATGTCTTCAAAGTAGAAATGATTCTAGTTACCTAGGGTTTTTGATTTGCTCTATGCCTTCTCATTTTTTATCTATTTTGTCGCTTTTGTCTTAAAAAAATTGGTGTGTTACTTGGTTGATGAAATCGAAAAGAAAAAATGTCGAATAAAAATTTGTTCTCTATTTAAATAAAAGCTAAAAACCCTAAACCCTAAACTAAAATCTGAACCCTAAACCTAAAACCTAAACCCAAACCAAAACCCCAAAACTTTAAACCATAAATCCTAAACCACAAAAACCCTAAACACTAAACCTAAACCCTAAAAATAAGACCAAAACCTAAACTAAATAGAACCTAAAAATAAAATAAAAAAACATAAACAAAAATAAAATAAAAAAATAAAATAAAATAAAAACCTAAACTTAAACCTAAAAAGAAAATAAAATTAAAAGTAAAAAACTAAACTAAAATATAATAAATAAAAACCTAAACTAAAGTGAAACATAAAAAACCAAAATAAAATAAAAAATAAACCTAAAATATAAACTACATAAAAACCTAAACCTAAAAAGTAAACCTAAAAATAAATAAAAACAAATTCTAAACCCTAAACTGAAAAAAAACCCAAACCTAAAATAAAAATAAAATAAACCTAAACATAAACAATAATAAACTAAACTAAAATAAATAAAACCTAAAATAAACTAAACCTAAACCTAAACTAAATGAAATAAATTCAATTAAAAATAAAGCTCATTTTAAATTAAAAAAAATTAAACATAAAAATAAACCTAAAATAAAAATTTAAACCCTAAACCTAAAAAAATAAAATAAAATCCTAAACCTAAACCTAAAAATAAAAAATAAAATCGAAACCTGAAAAATAAAATAAAGATAAACTAAACTAAAAAATAAAGCTAAACTTAAACCTAAAACTAAAAAATAAACTAAAAAAAAACTAAAATAAATAATCTAACATAAGTAAACTAAACTAAATAAAAAATGAAAATAAACCTAAATAAAAAAATAAATATAAAATAAACCAAAATAAATAAAAAATAAACTTAATAAACCTAAACCTACTTGTTTACTTAATTTTAAAAAAATTAAAAAATAGAAAAATTAAAATAAAATTAAAAAAAAAACCAGAACCTAAACCTAAATTAAAACCTAAAACCTAACCTAAACTAAATAAAATCTAAAAATAAAATAAAGAGAAAAAGCTAAACCTTAATAAATTAAAATAAAATACATTAAAATAAAAATGTAAACTAAAACCTAAACCTAAACCAAAAAATAAAAATAAAATTAAATTTAAAATAAAAACTTAACTAAAATAAAATAAATAAATCTCTAAACTAAACTAAAAGTAAAATAAACCTAAAAATAAGAAACCTAAATAAAATAAAAACTGAAAGTATAATAAAAATAAAATAAACCTAAAATAAATTAAAAACTAAATAAGAACCTAAACCTAAAAAATTGACTTAAAAATAAAACCTAAAAACTAATAAAAAATAATATCTAAACCCTAAACTAAAAACAAAACCTAAACCTAAAATAAACAAAATAAAATAAACCTAAACCTAAATTAAAAAAATTTGCATGACCATGAATTTTGTAATGGGAAAAAAAATAGGAAAATTCTCAAAATCCAATTTTTACAAATTCCATATTTCTGTGAACCTAGCCAAATTTCCTTTAGAATGTTTTAGTTATATCCAACTCGACTAGAATCCGAGCAACAGATGGTGAGGTATTAGAAGCAGTCACCTGATCAACTTGAAGAGAATGATCAAACAGTGCACCCATAGAAAGAAGAAACTTATGATTAATGAAATGGACATGCAAATTAGGAAGAGAGATCCAAACTAGAATGATAGGAGATCCCTGCTTAATATCAAAATGAGGCATCTATTTCAATAATCGTATCTGACAATTGAAAACAAAATATGATCCCCACAAAAAAACTCGAGAATAATCTAAGTCATTTGAAGCTGAATCTGGACATGACGGGAATCGATCAATCTGACAGAAAAAATACCAGAGAGTTTCAAGCTATAAAAAATGACCAAATATTCACCAAAGTAGGATGATGCAATGCAAATTTACTAACCAACATGAATTCAAAGGGTTTCACAAGCCTTTCAATAATTGAATTAGAACACATTATCATGAGTACAACCTAGAAGGAGGTAGAGATAAGCTCAAGAGACTCACCAACACAATTGGCCTTACCAACAAGAATATCTATGAAAGACTTCAAAGCCATCAATGGATTTAATCTAGAGACCCCAAAGGAGTCAGAAATCATAATAGGAGAAGCCAAAATCTCAGGATTTCCCCACAGGGAAGCAGAAATTGAAGCCATGATCAATAACAGCACATGATAGGAGAAGTCGAAAGCCAAGAAAAGCTAATGAGAAGGAATCACCAGCCGAAAAGTCCATAGGAAAAGCCACAAAGGAGATGCGCCCCCACAGGGGAACAGAATTTGCCAAAGCAAAAAAAAAATTGAGGAAGTTTAGGATTTAGGGTTTAGGGATTAAAGTTTATGTTTTTAGGGTTTAGGGTTTAGGGTATAGGGTATAGGGTTTTCGAGTTTAGGGTTTAGGGTAGTAGGTTTAAGATTTATAATTTAGGATTTAGGGCTAGTTTTAGGGTTTAGGGTTTAGGGTTTAGGGTTAGGATTTTTTTTAATGTAACTAAACTAATAGGTTTAGGTTTAATTAGTTTATTTTTGAATTATTTTAGTTTATTTTATAGTTTATTTTGATTTATGTTCATTTTTATTTTTATTTATTTTAGTTTTTTTATACTTTAGGTTAATTTATTTAAGCCTAGGTTTTTTATTTTAATTTATTTTTTAGGTTTAGGTCTAGGTTTAGGTTTATTTATAGTTTTATTTTTATTTTAATTTTTGGGTTTTGGTTTTTATTTTTATTTTTAGTTCTAGGTTTAGGTTTTTATTTTTTTTTATATTTAGGATTAAGGTTTTTATTTTAGGTTTATTTTTAGGTTTTATTTTTTTAGTTTAGGTTTAGGTTTTTTTTTAGTTTATTTTATTTTAAGTTTAGGTTTAGGTTTTATTTATTTTAGTTTAGTTCGGTGTGGGTTCATTTTATTTTTATTCTAGATTTATGTTTTTTTTTAGTTTAGGGTTTAGGTTTTATTTTGTATTTATTTTTAAGTTTTATTTTTAGGTTTAGGTTTTTATTTTATTTTAGGTTTATTTTATTTTTATTTTAGGTTTAGTTTTTATTTAATTTATGTTTTTTTAGTTTAATTTAGATTATTATTTATTTTATTTTAATTTAATTTTTAGTTTTTATTTTCTTAAGTTTAGGTTTAGGTTTTAGTTCATGTTTTTATTTTATTTTATTTTTTATTATATTTTGGATTAGATTTTATTTATTTATTTTAATTTTAGGTTTTATTTAGTTATGGTCTAGTTTTTTAGCCTTTCAGGGTTTATGGTTTTTTTTTGGATTTAGGGTTTAGATTTTCAGGTTTAGGGTTTAGGTTTAGGTTTTTTATTTTATTTTATTTTTTTAATTTTAGGTTTAGGCTTATGTTTATTTTTTAGTTTAGTTTTATTTTTATTTTAAATTTTTAGGTTCAAGTTTTTTTTAGGTATAAGTTTAGGCTTTTACTTTATTTTTGTATGTTTAAGTTTTAGGCTTTTATTTTAGGTTTAGGTTTAGGTTTTATTTTTTAGTTTAGGTTAAATTTTATTTTTAGTATATTTTATTTAATTTAGTTTAGGTTTAGGTTTAGGTTTAGTTTATTTTAGGTTTAGGTTTAGGATTTGTTTATTTTAGTTTAGCTTATTTTAGTTTTGGTTTAGGTTTATTTTATTTTTTATATTTTATTTTTTTTAGGTTTAGGTTTTTTCGTAGTTTAGGGTTTAGGTTTTATTTTTTATTTATTTTTAAGATTTATTTTTAGGTTTGTTTTTTAGGTTTAGGTTTAGGTTTTTATTTGTTTTATTTTACATTTATTTTATTTTTATTTTACATTTAGTTTTTATTTTATTTAGGTTTTTTATTCTTAGGTTTATTTTATTTTATTTTAATTTTGTTTAGGATTTTATTTATTTTTTTATAATTTATTTTTATTAGTTGATTTTATTTTATTTTTAGGTTTAGGTTTAGGTTTTAGTGTAGGTTTTTCCTTTCTTATTTTATTTTATTTTATTTAGGTTTAGTTTTTTATTTATTTATTTTATTTTTAGGTTTTATTTAGTTTAAGTTTTAGTTTTTAGGTTTTTAGGGTTTAGGGATTAATGTTTAGGGTTTAGTGTTTAGTGTTTTGGGTTTAGGTTAGCTTAAGGTTTAGGGTTAGTTTAGGGTTTAGGGTTTAAGGTTTAGGGTTTATACTTTAGGATTTAAGGTTTTTAGGGTTTAGGTTTTAGGATTTAGGGTTTGCTTAGGGTTTAGGGTTAGTATTAGGGTTTAGGATTAGTTTTATGGTTTAAGGTTATGTTTCTTTTATTACTTATTTATTTTTTTAATTTTTTTTAAAAATTAAGTAAAAGAGTAGGTTTAGGTTTATTTAGTTTTTTTTAATATTTTATTTTAATTTAGATTTGCAGTTTAGTTTATGTTTTTATTTATTTTATTTTATTTTAGTTTTGATTTTTTATTTTATTTTATTTTTAGGTTTAGGTTTAAATTTAGGTTTAGGTTTAGGTTTATGTTTTTGTTTAGGTTATTTTTTAATTTAATTTATTTTATTTTATTTAGGTTTAGATTTTTTATTTATTTTATTTTTAGGTTTTATTTATTATAGGTTTAGGTTTTTAGTTTTTTAGCATTTACAGTTTAGGTTTTAAGGTTTAGGATTTTAGGGTTTAGGGTTTAAGGTTAGGGTTTAGGGTTTAGGGTTTATGGTTTAGAGTTTAGGGTTTAGGTTTGTAGGCTTTAGGCATTAGGGTTTAGGGTTTTGGGTTTAGGGTTTAGCATTTAGGTTTTAGGTTTAGGGTTCAAGTTTTAGTTTAGAGTTTAGGGTTTTTGGTTTTTTTTATAATAAAGAAAAAATTCATATTCAACATTTCCTCTTTTCGATTTCATCAACCAAGTAACAAACTAAGGAAGTGAGGTAATCAAATGACCTCCTTGGGGCTAGCTAAAGCCTTGTGTTCCCCAGATGTCCACACTATATATCCATTACCATTCAATCTTATATAAATCAACACATGAATGGAGGAAAGAGAATTGAACATTCATACACTTAAGCTATAAGCACATGCATTTCTTATGTATTTATAACTAGCATCATAACACATATTATTATTCATTTATAAGTTTTTGAAAAATACATTTGGATTTAATAGTGATAATAGCCACACATATATTAAATTAAATCAACACATGCAAGCTTACATAAAGGAAATCCATTTTATTTTACTTGATTTTGAAAAGATGGATGAATGAATTCAAATGACATAACAAATTTAACATGATTGGAAAGAAGACAATCAAATATAAGCTTGGGATTCATTCAACCAAGCTAGTTCTTAAGGACAATCAAATCAAATAAGATTATTTAAAGCAAACAAAAGCATCTTTATTAATTAAGTTTTGGATTTGATTTAATTTAAAGAGGATAAGAGAAATCATCACATGTTGTTTTAAATCCATTCCCACAGTAGTGATTTGATTTTATTTAAGAAAATGTAATTAAGTTGATTTTATGGGTTACTTAAGTTGAACCCTTAATTAGATGAATTAATTACCCTTACTAATGTCCCCTTAAAGTAATTAACTAAATAATTATGAGCCAACATGATATGCATGGAAAATAAACTTGCAATGATCATAAGAAATAAAAGGGGCCTTATGTAATTAGCACATGATTAATAGTTAATTAGATTAAGGGACTTAATTAATTACTCTTATGGTTTTCTCACATATGTAGACTAACCATAATTTCATTAAACGCCTTTAGGTTATTAAACACCTAAAGATCTACCCCATGATTTAATTAATTAAGGTCTCACGTGATTATGATTTCAATTTGATTAAGTGATTTAATTAATTAGTTAAATCTTAATTAATTTCATTCCCAACCCTATTCCTTAGTTCACTTATTATTGAATAATGATTAACAAACTTAATTAATTTATTTGTTACTATTCATGGGATTAATTAATCATTAATTAACTTAAAAGGGTAGTTAAAGTTAATTAGTCAATTTTCTTAATTAAGTGATCAATAAATTTCAAGCAAATCATGCGAGGCAGACGACATCCCATTAAATTAACCCATAAAATTTGGGATTAATTGCTCAAGTAATTAAAAAGTAATTAAGCTAATTAATTTTATAATTAAACCTTAATTACTATTCAAAATTATTTAAGATCATTTTTAATTAATTCTCCTATGAAATACCTTTAAAATGAGTATTTATTTGCATTTTTTATTTCTATATGATTTTTTTTATAATTTTTAGAAGTTTCATTCATTAAGAATGATTAGTTAAGCCTAATTAAAGCCTAATCTTGGTGGCGCCACATGACATGCTGATGCGATGCACTTTCCACATGGCACTGCGGGATTGGATACTTGAAAAATATTTGACTCAACACCTACGTAGCAATGACGGACACACTTTTTTCAGATCCCACGGCATAATAGAATTAAATCAGATCAAATAGATCTAATAATGATCGTTTGTTTCGATCACATGGAATGCATAGTGCGTGATCTAACATCACTTAAGTGAGGGAGAATGGAGTTCGTCCACCATTGCTCACTTGATTCGAGCTTACTTGAGCTCGGATCAACTCCAAAAGGATCCCACACCTTCACGACATCGATCAGAGGGGATCAAATGGTCAAGATCACACAAGATGCAAGTTTTCTTCAAAATGCTCAATACCATTTTTGCCTAAGGATCGATTATGGAAGTATACATCATAAGAGCTCAAGACCAGTGGCTCGAATGATTAAGGAAGCTTCATCAAGTGGAGATGAAGCCCTGTTGAGTAATAATTGGTTCAATTCCTCGATATTCACTTGGAAGGCCATGAACTAATGATTTGAAGCTCAGCTTTGATCAAAGTCCCACCTCCAGTGCCTCGGAAGCTTGGGAGAAGATTTTTTTCTTGCTCGATGAGGCATAGGGAAAGTGCATGCAAAGTTAATTTGATTTTGATGGAAAAATGGGGAAGTTAGGTCAGAAATGAGAGTGTCTTATTTTAAGACAGACATGAATGGAATTTTCTGATTGAGGAATGAGTTTGGTAGCTTAAGAAAAGGCTCTAGTGGCTCATCTTGGGTAGCTAGGGCTCTGAGGAATAATTTTTGTGTGTGTTTGAGTGGAAATGAGGGGGTGTATACCCCCTTCATCTTGATCAGATGGTGGGATTAGGTTTGGCTTCCAGTGGTCGACCATCTCGAGTGGGTAGGAGGAGGTGAGTTGGCTCGACTTGGTTGGTTGAAGGTGTGGAGGTGGCTTCCAAGAAAAAACATCTTATGGTCAAATTTCAATGATTTTGATTTTAGCCCAATGGGTCATTTAGGTCAATTAGGTGGACCATTGTGGTACCAAGTGGCCAAAAAATGGTAATGACCATATGGTGATTTGTCTCATGTGATTCCCTTATGATCATTTGGAATGATTTTGGTTGAATTTGATTTAGTTTGATTTGATTTAATTATTTTTCATTGAATTTCATTTAGGTCAAATTGGGTTAGTTGACTAATTGGTAGTTAAAAATTAGTCAAGGTTGGGTGTTAGTTTAATTTGTTGATAAATTTTATTGGGCTTTGGTTCAATTAATTTGGATTAGGTTTTTTGGAGGCCACTGAAACCAATTTAGGCTAAGCCAGTCAATTGGGTTTTAGGTCCAATGATAACGTCAAGTTCAATCAATTTGGAATGAACTTGAGCCATTGGTTTCAATCAATTTGGTTTATATTTTAAATTAACCTAATTTGGTCTTTTAGGTCAATTTGGGTCAACTTGGGTCAAGAGGGCCAATTAGATTTTGTTTGACTCGGTTGAAGTTCAAGTCATATTCAAATATTTATCTTGATTTAGTATGAATCATTAGTTTTAAGGGATTTGGCATAGGTTGCAATTTGGCTAGTTTGTATTCATATGGGTTAAGGGGTTGCCTTGGTCAAATGACCAAGTTGACTTTGTTTGACCCAATTTGTGACAATTGATTAACATAGTGTGATCAATAATCATGATGGGAGGTTTTGATGGGCTTGGTTCAATCCAATTTGTGTAGGATTAGAACTTGGCACAAATAGGTCAAATTGGCCATTTTGGGTCAACTGGGCCAATTGGAATTAGTTGGCTTAATTTTAGGTTGAGTTTATATATGGATTTGGGATTAAAATATAAATTCAATTGCAATTGGCTTAGGTACAAATGGGTTTTGGTTCATTTGAATATTTCAAGTCAAAAGGGTTAAGTTTAGTTTGACTTGGGTTGATTTTGGTTTACCTTGATGATTGTAGATTTCATTTATGTTTGTGAATATGATTGAAGGTACGATTGATTCATGAGAAAATCAATTGAATTTTGGTTTTTGAATGAAGGAATTTGGCTAAGTCCATGGAGTTGGGTCATGTGGCTTAGGTTGGATTTTGATTTGGTTTGATTTAGTTTTTATGATTTAAATGCATATTTTATTTAAATTTGTGAAGATGATTGAAAATATGATTAAGTTGTGAGCAAATAAATTTAGTTTGACTTCATTTAGATTAAGATTTGGCTAAGTCCAAGGGATAGGTCATATTCCTTAGAAAAGGTTTTGATTCAATTTGATTTAGTTTTGATCATTTGAATGTAGATTTGATTTATATTTTGGAAGAAGATTTGAGATATAAATTTATTATGAGAAAATCAATTAAATTTGGATTGATTTGGATAATATTTGGTTAAGTCCATGGGATAGGTCAGATGGCTTAGGAAGGGTTTCAAATTTTGATTTGATCATGGGCTTAAATCAATAGGTTTCAGAATTTGGGTATGGATTTGGATTTGAATTTGATTTTTGAATTGAACTTGAGGTTTGGTTTGAGAAGGTGAACATGGATTTTTAGGGTAGGTGGATTATCCTAATTCCTAAGGCACCTAATCCTATAGTTAACCCTTCTAAGTCTTTTGCTGGTTAATTGTTTACCTAATTGTTAGAAGAGTCTTATATTTAGGGAAGTCTTAGTGTCTAGAAGACTCCTAAGTCTAAGATGGGAAGATTGAATCTGTACTCCATAGGTAAGGTTAATAGGCCTTAGGATCTATAGTGTTTCCCTTAGAGATAGATAATTAGAAGACCAAAGCCAAGTTTCACATTATAAGCTCTGATACATCTTTCAATGCTTTGCTTGGGAGACCATCGATACATGAGAACAACATATTTCCATCCTCTCTACACAAATTTATGAAGCTTGTGAGAGGTGGGATCGTATACTATGTCAAAGGAGATCTCAAGCCATTTACAGTTCACAAGGTCAGCATATATGAGGAGACGACTTACTACCTCCCTCAAAATCAGCAAGTCTGTTCTCGTGAACTTGGCCAAAGTTTAAAAATAAAAGAAAAATAAAAATAAAAAGAAAGAGAAAAATAAAGAAAATAAAAGAGAATATGAAAAAGAAAATAAAAGGGATCGAAAATAGACTCGGAGAAAGAAGTGGAGCCTAACATTAGATTCCACCTGTTCGTTACTCTAACATATGGGTAGGATGACGACCTCCACTAGAGGAAGAGGCTAGTTCAAAGCGTCTGGGGTGGAAAACCTCTTTATTGGCCACCCAATAGAAGATATATCCCCCAAGAGTACACCTGCTATCCATATAGACTTAGAATTTAGTTCATAAGATCAATCTTATATTGTTAGCACACTAGCCGGCTCTTCTCAGTAGTAGATTCCCTTGGAGTTGACACTTGAGCTAGATAGTGATCAATACTGGGCTCCAAAGCAAAGCATAAGTGTAACCAAGTCTATATGTGAAATAGTTAGGCATCAGTTGGGAACCTTAGCTCTAACCCCACTTTCCTCTAAAAAAGTTGAGGGTTTGTTAGTTAAGGAATCCAATAGGTCATCCACAGGTGTGAAGACTCAGAGGTTCTTTCTTGGACCATCATCCTCAACTCAAGAAGTTAATGTAAAACTTGAGAATGATTCATATAAAGATTTAATAGAATTACCCTTTACTTGGTACTTGCCTTATGTTCATAATTTAGCAAAGAAAGGGTTAATCCCACATACTTGGTCAAAGCAAAGGTCAGACTACTTCAAAAAGAACATGGAAGAATAAATGAAAAAGCTCTCAATCAAGACCAAGACTAGGATTTGGTATAGCGGGTCCAGTCGAAGATGATAATTACTACTTAGTCATCATCAATCATTTATAATCTGATAGGTTATTTTTAAATCACATTAAATCATATGAGGAGCTATGCTTAAAAACTTCAGATGATCTAGATGATTTTAAAGTCAAAGGTGCCTTTGCAGTTCAAGAAGAGATCAACTCAACCATCGGCGTGCTCAAGAAAATCAACTTAAGAATTGAAGATCCACGACATAATTCTTTATTGAATGAAATTGAAACCAATGACTTAGTTAGGCTATTGACTGAGTTTAAGGACTGCTTTTTGCATGGAGTTATAAAGAGATGCATGGATTGGCTCCTAACATAGTGGTCCATAAACTAACAATAGAGCCTTCTGCTAACCCTATCAAGCAAGCGCCTAGATGCATGTGATTAGACATAAAATAATAGGTCATTTCTAAAGTCAAGAAACTGATCGGTGTTGGTTTCATCTTAGAAGAAAAATACTCTACCTGGTTAGCCAATTTCATCCCAGTTAAGAAAAAGAATTGCCAAATTCACATATATGTCAATTTTAGGGATTTAATTAAAGCATGTCCAAAAGATGAATTTCTACTACCAATCCCAGAGCTGATGGTGGACATTACCTCATCTCATGCAGCCTTCTCTTTCATGGATGGCTCATCTAGACATAACAAAATACTGATGGCCCCTGAAGATCAAAGAAACACTAGTTTTAGAACCTCAATCAAAATATAGTGCTATAAGGTCATGCCTTTCAGCCTTAAAAATGTCTATGCTACATACTAGTGAGCTATGACTTGAATCTTTGATAAACTCATTCATCATCAAGTTAAGTGCTATGTCGATGATCTTATGGTCAAAATTTGAAAATAGGAATACCATCTCTTTGACTTGAGAGTAGTTTTCAAACAGTTAAGATAATTTAACCTCAAAGTGATCCCCTTGAAGTGTTCATTCAGAGTAGCTTCAGAGAAATTCCTTGGGTTAGTTTTCTGACACCAGGGAATCAAAATTGATCCATAAAAGATCAAGATGATATTAGAAATGCCCCCCCCCCCCCTAAAAGTTTAACTCAACTCAGATCATTCCAAAGGTGGTTGGCATATCTAAAATGCATTATATCTAACCTATCAGGAAAATGTCATCCATTCTCAACACTTGCCAAAATTTATGCCAAGCTTAAGTGGGATGATAAGTGTGAGCATGCCTTCGAAGAAATCAATCATTACCTGATGAGGTTGTTCATTCTAGCAGCCCCTATCCAGGGCAAGCTGCTCATACATTACACGGCTATGTTAGATGACTCCCTTAGTGCTTTGTTCATCCAAGCCAATGACGAAGGGAAGGAAAATGTACTTTACTACTTCAGCAATCGTATAATCTCTACGGAGGCTAATTATCCACCCATTAAGAAGCATTGCCTAGCTTTAATCTTTGCATCCCAAAAGCTACAACATTACATGCTTCCTCATAAGGTGAACTTAATCTTTAGGATCAATCCACTATAGTATCTCATGACATGACGGATGGTTGGCAGAATGGTCCATAATCCTCTCACAGTTTGACATTACCTTCGTACCCCTCCGTGCGATGAAAGGACAAGTGCTAGTGGATTCCTTAGCAGCACACCAACTTCTTGCTGACTCTTTGCTTAGTGATGATCTCCCCTATAAACTAATCATGAACTTAGGGGACACTAGCATTCACCACTTAGAGATTTACTTTGATGGTGTGACTTCCTCTCAAAGATAAGAAGAACCACAATCTACTATTCTATGAAAGGTAGGGGTAAGAATAGTTCTCTTTACTCCAGACCGTGATGTGATGAGATTATCATATCATCTGTCCAATACTTGTACCAATAAAGAAGCCAAATATGAGGCTCTAATTGCTGGTCTTGAGTTAGCCATTACTCTAACCATCTAGAACATCAACATCTTCAAGGATTCTGAACTAGTTACCAACCAAATCATTGGGTCTTATAAGGTTATAAAGCCCAAGCTCCATCACTGCAATAAGTACAACATAAAGTTGTTGGTGTAAATCTGAAAGGTTACCATTTATAAGATTCTTTAAGGAGAGAACATTGTAATGTATGCTTTATCCAGGCTTGCCAAGGAGTTGGCCTGTCTGAAGGATGATTCCATATAAATAAAGGTCCAAAATAGACAAGTTTTGTCCCTTATTAATATTGAACTCAGCAAAAAGTACTCTCTTGAAAGAGTGGCTACCATTACGAAGAAGGATGAGGAGTTAGATTGGAGACAGCCACTAATGGATTATTTTAATAAAGCAAACTACCTCAAGAGAAGTCCCAAGCCCATCAGATGAAGCATAGAGCACTTTTCTATGCTCTTGTAGATGGTGTCTTGTACCTGCGATCTTTCGAACATATGTGCTTACATTATTTAGACAAGCATGTAGCCCGTAAGATCGTGACCAAGGTACACTCAAGATTATGTGGAGCCAACCTTTCTAGTCTGAAGATGAAAGACAAAATTAAGAGACTAGGATACTACTAGCCGTTGATGATCAAAGATTGCATGGATACAACTAAGTGATGCCACTAATGTCACATACACGATGTGGTCCTACACAAAGCACCCAGCATTCTACATCCTACACTAGCCTCATGGCCATTCAAGTGTTGGGGTATCGACATAGTGGGTCTGATTGATCCTCCTTTTTGCAAGGGTCATCAGTTCATCTTAGATGCTACTGACTACTTTTCCAAATGGGCGAAGGTGATTCTGCTCACAGAGGTCACATCTTAGCCTGTGCTTCAATTTTGTAGGAATCATATCATATATAGGTTTGAAGTGTCTCGATGAATTATTTTTGATAATGGTATTGCATTCAAGAGCACCGAGATCAACAACTTTTCCTGAAAACACAACATAGATTATTCACCATCAACTATTCAAGGGCAAACAGCTTAGCAAAGCCTTCAACAAAGCTATCATCAAAATACTGAAGAAAACACTCGACAACAACAAGAGATAGTGGAATGAGCATTTAGTTGAAGCCTTGTGGGCCTACCACACCACATATGGAACTCTAACTTAGTCTACTCCTTTCTTCTTAGTGTATTGGTCTGAAGCTGTTCTACCATTAGAAGTCCAAACTCCCATCACTAAGGATAGTTGTGGGTAGCAAGATCACAATAGAGCAAAATGTTAAGTTGTGATTAGAAAAGCTTGAAGGTTTGGAGGAGAGATGCTTGTGGGCATGCCAAAATATCTAGTTGTACAAAGCTCAAATAATTCAAGCTCACATTAAGTTGGTCCATCCTAGAGCCTTTCAAGTAGGAGAGCTTATTTTAGTTCTAAGGAGACCGATTATTGCCCGTCATAAGATGGGAGGCATATTTGAACTCACTTGGGAAGGTCCTTTTGCCATAAAGAAGGCCTACCAAGGATGATCTTATCAACTTATTAATCATAAGGGAGAGCACCCAATGCTTCCAATCAATGGGCTCTACTTAAAAAAATATTATAAATCATGTTTGAAAATAATTATCATTAATGAAAATTCCTTTTTGAATTCAATCTCTTCCATGTTGACAATATTCTTATTTGTGAATTCGCCATGATGTGTTTAGGATAGGTGTAAGGAACTCGGGTGGCATCTTATCCTTCATCGACACAACACAAACACAAGCCACACACAAACATATAAAATAAACACATATATTTTCTCTCGGGCTAATCTGAGTTAATATAACGGCCTCAGCAGCACTCACTCAATAGCTGCTCTAGGTCAAGCTGACATACTACCTTGCTAGTGTGTCACCCTAATGGTTTTCTAGCTTTGGAGGATGTAAGTCTGCTATGCTTTCCTTCCTTACTTGGCCACTGCACACTGACGAGTGCCTTGTTAGTTTGGTAGGCCTTATTGCATGGTTGGTAAGCTACCTCATGTTGGCTTCATTTAAGAGGATGTGAGTCTGCTATGCTTTCTTCTTAGATTATCCTTCATGCACTGATTGGGTTGAGTATATTTAAAGTTTAGGATAAGTCCCCTAGTGGCTCCATCCCTCCTGACTGCTTCAAGTATGGGTCTAGTCCTTCCTCGGGGCAACCCGTTTAGTAGTTGCTCTAGGTCAGACAACATCTGTCCTGCTGATGACAGGCTATCTTGATGATCAATTCCACTTGGAAAGTTCTAAGCCTACATGCTTTCTTTCTAGATTGATCATTGTACACTGATGGGCACGTTAGGTTGGTTGGTTGGTTCTTATTATGCTAATGGATACACCACTCATGCTAACAGATACACATTAGGTTGGTTGCTTCTCGTGCCTTAGAATACACCATTTATGATAGATGTAAGTCTACTATGCTTTCTCCTTGAGTTGGTCACTGTAAACCTATAGGCTTTCCTTCCTGGGGCTCAAGATAATGCCCCTAGCAGCACCTCCCCTATGGGCACTATATTTGGATCATGTCCTTTCCAACCCCATTTAGACACTACTCGGGTTACTATCAGAATGAACAATTCCCCTTTCTGAGTAATGACCTTTGTGGTTGGAGAATCCATCCTATGGATGTACAGATTCTCCCTTTGTCCAAAAAATTTGAGATAGGCCAAGGCTGACATAGCCCATTCTCAGTGTGGTCCCTTGCACACCAACATGGTCCACGTAAACATAAACAAAATATATATTCACTTGTGGATTAGGAGGACACCCCTAATGGTACTTTTTCTTAAGCAGACATCCTATCTTTAGGGCATTATCAACAAAACTCTCAATAGGAATCATCTGAATACTCTTGGGTTAATATAAATCCCCAGAGGCATTCACTGAGTAGTCAACCCTAAGTAGGGTTTGATTTGTTGTGCTAACAACAGGTCACCCTAGCGATTGTTCCTTGCTTTAAAAGATGTAAGTCTGCTACACCTTCTTTTTAGCACAATCATTGCACACTAAAAGGAAACCCCTTAGGTTGGCTAGGTCTACCACGACCCAGACTATCCCCTTTGTGTAAATCGAGGTAGGACAAGTCTGATATATCCTCTTCTCAGTCAGTCCATTGCACACAGACATGATCCATAAATTAAATCTATTAAATTTGATCTAGCTCACATCCCACAGCGGATATGCCCTCAATCTGAAATCAAACTAAACCAAATAAACCATATTAAATCACAAGAAATTAAAATAAAATTAATCCTGACTACTTTTGAGTTGGCATAAGTCCCAGTGGCATTCACTCAGTAGTTGTCCTAGGTTAGGTTTAATTTGTTGTGCATCCAATAGGTCACCCCAGCGGTTGTTCCTTGCTTTGGAAGATGTAAGTCTGCTATGCCTTCTTCCTAGCATAGTCATTGAACATCAAAAGAAAATCCCTTAGGTTGGCTAGCTCAACCCTGCAATCGGTGGACTATCCCATTGGATTTGTAAACCTGAGGTAGGTCAAGGCTGATATAGCCCCTTCCCTGTGGGTCCATCGCACACCAACAGGTTTCATATATTAACTCAGATTAAATTAAACTCAATATAATTTTCCCCAATGGAGTTAAATCACACCCTTCTCCCCAGTGGAGCCCTAAATCATATATAAATAATTCAAGCGAACAAATCAAATTCAAAACCAACCTCCCCGGTGGAGTCAAATTAAATCAACTCCCCTAGTATAGTCTAAATCATAAAAATCCAACCAAACTCTTATCCCCTGTGGATAAATCCCCAAACATTTCTTTGAAATCAAACTCAAATCCCAATCCCCAGTGGATAGCCCGAACTTGCTTCCCGAGTGGACGGCTCATATACCCAATCCCCAATAGACTCGATCCCATATTTCTAACAGATATGCTTCCACATTAATTAAAACAAAATAAATTAAAGTTGATTCACTCTTAATCCCTGATGGATTATATATTCTTATCCCAAATAAATCTTCTTTCCATAAATCATATAATCAAATCAAATTCAGACCTTATCCCTAGTAGATTTTCCTCTTTTAGGCTCTCGACATAGACCCCTCACATGTCATGTCCAATGCAGGTGTAATCCCCTAGCGGATTTCCCTCCATGTCTTTGACATGGAATTCTCATCAAATCTTATTTCTTCTCTTATGCACACCTTTGATACTTTCACCAAAAGCCTAACAATGTATTCGTTCAAATCACATCATCTTAACATTGCAATCAACATTTTATGATTTTTGATGGTGCAAGTTCAAATTAACTATATAATATCATGCTAAACATATTATAGTGTGAATTAACACACTATATTATATTATAATATATGATGTTATATTATAATTTGCTATAATATATTTACACCTCATTAGAATCACTTAAAAGGAACAAATAATAAATTTTTTCTAAATATGAATAATGTTCATTTTGAATGTAAATTTGTTATTTTTCTATTAGAAATGGTACAAAATAGCATAATTTTTGTGTTGTTTCTTGGTGTGTGTCATGAATTTGGCCAAATTATTCCATGTCAACCTTTAAATTAACATTTTTATGAGTTTTGACCCAATGTATTATAACAAAAGTAAAATAGAATAAAATGTCCAATAACATTTTGTAACACACTACAACATTCATATATATATGTGAAGTTATATTTTTATGTACATTATATTTGGATATGATTTCATATAATATATTATCTTACATTACACCTTAAAATGAATCACTTTAAGCAAAATATTTATAAATTTTGGTAGAAAAATGAACATTTATTTTGGATGCAAAATTCTATCCTTTTGATTAAATGACACACCATAGCACACCCCCAATGATGTTCCCTAAAGCTTACCTTAAATTCGGCCAAATCCCATCATCTCAGCCTATAAATCAATATTTTTAATGTAGGCTCGACGGCATGATTGTAAAATACTAAAATAATTTAAAATGTGTAGAACAATATATTATGATATATGATGATATTCTATGCTACACCATATAATATTTATTTTAAACATAAATCTTACTTTTAAACAAGTGGCATAGTTTTACTACAACATAATTCCCACTTTAACAAATTTCATCATCTGATTTATTAAATCAATATTTTTATGATTTATATTAATATAGACTATAGGGAACAATACCATAATATACTAAACAATTTCAAAACATCTTATAACATCCAAAAACACATCACTACATGCTCAAATATATGATGCTACATTATACTATAATATATGGTATTATAATATGATTTAGGGTATTCAAATCTCTAATAGTCAAGGAAAAGTCTCTTGAATACATTTTCTTTAGCTACCAAAACTATAACTAGAATAGGTCATTCTTTAGATCTACTCCAAATGATATCTTAATTCAAGGTTTAGGGTTTAGGGTTTAGGGTTAATGTTTAGGGTTAGTTTAGAGTTTAGGGTTTAGGGTTTAGGGTTAGTTTAGGATAGGGTTTAGGGTTTCAGATTTTGTGTTTAGGGTTTATAGTTTAGGATTGTAGGTTTTAGGGTTTAGGGTTTTAACATTTAGGGTTTAGCTTTGTTTAGAGAGTTTAGGGTTTGGAGTTTAGGTTTAGATTTAGGTTTAGGTTTAGGGTTTAGGTTTAGGTTTATGACTTAGGTTTTAGGTTTAGGGAGGTTTTAGTTTAGGGTTTTAGTTTAGGGTTTAGTTTAGGTTTTAGTTTAGGTTTTAGGTTTAGTTTAAGTTTTAGTTTAGGGTTTAGGGTTTAGGGTTTATTTATTTTTTTTAAGAGACAAATCTCTTAAATTAAATTAAATTAAATCTGAACCTCTAAATCTAAACTAAATCTAAACTCTCCTAAATCTAAACTAAAAATCTAAACTCTAAAATTTAATCTAAAACTAAAATCAAAACTAAAATCTAAATCTAACTAATTCTAAACTAAACTAAACTAAGTCAACTAAATCTAAAATCAAAAAAATCTAAATAAAATCTCTAAAACTAAATGTAAACTAAATCTAAAATCAAATTAAACTAAATCTAAACTAAATAAACTAAATCAAAAATCTAAACCAAATCTAAAAAAACTAAACTAAATCTAAAATCTAAAAATAAATTTACTAAAATCTAAACTCTAAAATAAAAAAACTAAAGTCTAATCTAAAATCTAAACCCTAAACTAAAATTTAAAATCTAAACTAAATAAATCTAAACAAAAAAAATCTAAACTAAACTAAAATCTAAACTAAACTAAATCTAAACTACAAAAACTAAAATAAACTAAATCTAATAAATATAATTCAAAATAAACTAAATCTAAACTAAATTTGAAAACTAAATAAAAAATCTAAGCTAAAATCTAAATCTAAACTAAACTAAATTTAAAAATTTTAAAAATACTAAAATAATTTAAAATGGATAAAATAATATATTATGATATATTATGCTATACTATGCTACAACATATAAAATTTATTTTGAACATAAAATCTTACTTTTTAGACTATAAGTGGAATAGCACACCTTTGGTACTACAACATAATTCCCACTTCAAATTTAACAAATTTCATCATCTGATTTATTAAATCAATATTGTTATTAATTATATTAATATAGGACACATACATATACTAAAACATTTCAAAACATCTTATAACATCCAAAAACACATCACTACATGCTCAAATATATGATGCTACATTATACTATAATATATTATATTATAATATTATTTAGGGTTTGGGTTTAGGGTATTTTAAATTAATAGTCAAGGAAAAGTCTCTTGAAGACATTTTCTTTAGCTTACCATAACTATGTTAGGAATAGGTAATTCTTTAGATCTACTTCTAATGACATCTTTATTCAAGGTTTGGGGTTTAGGGTTTATGGTTAGGATTTTGGTTAGTTTAAGGTTTAGGTTTAGGGTTAGTTTAGTTTAGGTTTAGGTTTAGTTTGGGGTTTAGAGTTTAGGTTGTAGGTTTTAGGATTTAGGGTTTAGGGTTTAGGGTTTTATAGTTTAAGGTTTAGGTTTTAGGCTTAGTGTTTAGGGTTTAGGGTTTAGGGTTTAGGGTTTATGGTTTAGGTTTTAGTTTTAGGGTTTATGTTTTAGTTTAGGGTTTAAGGTTTATTTTTTAAGGCTTATTTCTTTAACATTTCTTCTTTTTAATTTCATCAACCAAGTAGCACCCCAAGTTTTCTAAGAGATAAATGATGACATAGATAAAAAATAAGCACTCATAGAGTAAATCAAAAACCCAAGATAAGTAGAATAGTTTCTACTCTAAAGACACAGTTTCATAAATAGTAGATCAGATCAGCCATTCTTCAGTTTCTCTAGGTCCCATGAGAACCACCCTCACCTCTCGAGTAGTAGGATCCTCCATCATATCCCGGATCTCTCCTTCTGCCAACTCCAAGGATATAACCTACGTCAGTCCTCCTACCTCAATATCCAACATTACTCCAACCACTACCTCCATATCCACCAGCACCTTCACATCCCCCATCACTACTATGATAATTGCCCAGCAGATCTAGACAAAGCCTAGTTGGCGGTCATGTTCCTACCGTCAAGGTTCAACCCATTCTTAGGGTTTAGGGTTGGGTTTAGGTTATAGTTAGGGTTTAGGGTTTAGGGTTGTGGGTTTTAGGGTTTATGATTTAGGGTTTAGGGTTTTAGGGTTTAGGGTTTAGGGTTTAGGGTTTAGGGTTTAGAGTTTAGGGTTTTAGGGTTTAGGGTTTTAGGGTTTAGGGTTTAGGAATTAGGGTTTACAGTTTAGGATTTAGTGTTTAGATTTTAGGGTTTTAGGGTTTAGGGTTGTAGGTTTAGGGACGTAAGTCTAAGGTTTAGGGTTTAGGGTTAATTTTAGGGTTTAGGGTTTAGGGTCTAGGATTTAAGGTTTAGGGTTTTTTTTAAAAAAATTAAGTAAACTAGTAGGTTTAGTTTTATTTAATTTATTTTTTATTTATTTGTGTTTATTTAATTTTTATTTTTATTTATGTTTATTTTTTATTTTTATTTAGTTTAGTTTATTTATTTTAAGTTAATTTATTTTAGTTTAGCTCTTTTATTTTTGTTTATTTCTTAGGTTCAGGTTTATTTTTTAGTTGAGTTTTATTTTTATTTTATTTTTTGGGATTAGGTTTTATTTTTTTATTTTTAGGTTTAGGTTTAAGTTTTTATTTTCTTTTTTTAGGTTTAGGTTTTAGGTTTTATTTTTTTAGGTTTTATTTTTTTAGTTGAGGTTTAGTTTTTTAGTTTATTTTATAATTTTATTTAGGCTTAGGTTTAGGTGTTTATTTTAGTTTAGTTTATTTTTTTTTTAGATTTAGGTTTATTTTATTTATTTATTTTATTCTTATTTTAGGTTTATGTTTTTTTAGTTTATGGTTTAGGTTTTATTTTATTTATTCTTACATTTATTTTAGGTTTAGGTTTTATTTAGTTTTCATTTTATTTTATTTTAGGTTTATTTTATTTTTAGTTTTTATTTTATTTATGTTTTTTATTATTTTAGTTTAGTTTAGGTTTTTATTTATTTTATTTTAGTTTACTTTTATTTTTTTTTTTTACTTTTTTTAGGTTTAAGTTTAGGTTTTAATTTAGGTTTTATTTATTTTTTTATTTTAGTTAGGTTTAGGTTTTTTATTTTATTTTTAGGTTTTATTTAATTTAGGTTTTAGGGATTAGATTTAGGATTTAGGTTTAGGGTTAGTTTAGGGTTTAGCATTTAGAGTTTAAGTTAGTTTAGGTTTAAGTTTAGGGTTAGTTTAGTTTAGGTTAGTTTAGGGTTTAGGATTTAGGTTTAGAGTTTGGGCTTTAGGGTTTAGGGATGTAAGTTTTAATGTTTAGGGTTTAGGGTTTAGGGTTTTGTTTTAGGGTTTATAGTTTAGGGTTTAAGGTTTAGGGTTAGTGTTTAGGTTTAGGTTTTAGGGTTTAGGTTTTATGGTTTAGGTTTTAGATTTATGGTTTAAGTTTTTATTTAAGTTTAGAGTTTATGGTTTAGGGTTTAGGTTTTAATATTTTTTTTAATAGAGAACAACTTCAGATTTAACATTTCTTCTTTTTAATTTCATCAACCAAGTAGCATCCCATGTTTTCTAAGACACAAGCAACATATACCAAAATGAGCACCCATAAGTCAAATCAATAACAAAGATAAGTAAAATCTCTATTATAAAGATACAGTTCCATAAAAGATTGGATCATTCTTCATTTCTCGGTTCCCATCGAACCACCCCAACCTCTCTAGTGGGTCGCCATCATATCCACGATCTCTCTCTTCACCACCATGTAACCTCCATCACTCACCACCTATAACCACCCTCGACCCACAACCTCGATATCCACTAGCACCTCAGATCCCTCACCACCAATCATGCATCGCCTTTATGAGATCTAGGCGAACCTAGTTGGATGATGTTTCTAATTGCCCATTCTTAGGGTTTAGGGTTTAGGGATCTAGTGTTTAGGGTTTTGGGTTTTAGGATTTAGGGTTTAGGGTTTAGGGTTTAGGGTTTAGGATTAGGCTTAGGGTTTAGGGTTAGGGTTAGTTTAATGTTTAGGGCTTAGGGTTTTTTATGGTTTAAATTTTAGGGTTTGGGTTTAGGGGTAGGTTTAGGGTTGTAGTTTAGAGTTTAAGGTTAGTTTTATGGTTTTGTTAGGTTTAGGGTTTAAGATTTAGGTTTAGGTTCTTTTAAATTAAGTAAACTAGTAGGTTTAAAGTTATTTTGTTTATTTAGTTTGTTTATTTGACTTTATTATATTTTAATTTTATTTAGGTTTTTTTATTTTATTTAGTTTAGGTTTTTATTTTTGTTTATCTTTTTTGGTTAGGTTTCTTTTTAGTTGAGTTTATTTTTATTTTATTTTTTTAGGTTTAGGTTTTATTTTTTACTTTTAGCTTAAAGTTTAGGTTTATTTTATTTTAGGTTTATTTTTTAGGTTTTATTTTTTTAGGTTTAGGTTTAATTTTAATTGAGTTTTATATTTATTTTATTTTATAGGTTTGTTTAACTTTTATTTTTAGGTTTTATTTTATTTTTTAGGTTTAGTTTATAGGTTTTATTTTACATTTATTTTAGTTTTATTCTTTTAGGTTTAGTTTATTTTAGTTTATTTTATTTTATTTAGTTTAGGTTTAGGTTTAGGTTTTATTTTAGTTTAGTTTATTTTAGGTTTAGGTTTATTTTATCTTGTTTATTTTATTTTTTATTTTAGGTTTAGGTTTTTTTAGTTTAGTGTTTACATTTTATTTTTTTTTTATTTATTCTTGGGTTTTATTTTTAGATTTATTTTTTTAGAGTTAGGTTTTATTTTATTTTTAGTTTTAGTTTTAGTTTTTTTGTTATTTTTTTTATTTAGGGTTTTATTTTTTTAGTTTAGTTTAGTTTTATTTATTTATTTTAGTTTATTATTTTATTTTATTTTATTTTTTAGGTTTAGAGTTTATGTTTTAGTTTATGTTTGTATTTTATATTTTTTAATTTTATTTTATTTAGGTATTGGTTTTTTTATTTATTTATTTTTTCAATTTTATTTAGTTTAGGTTTTTATTTTATTTTATTTAGGTTAAAGATTTTTTATTTAATTAATTTTAAGTTTATTTAATATAGGTTTAGGTTTTGTTATTTATTTTATTTTTAGGGTTTAGGGTATAGGGTTGTAGGTTTTAGGGTTTAGGGTTTAAAGTTTAGGGTTTTAGGGTTTGAGGTTTTTGGGTATAGGGTTTAGGGTTTAGGGTTTTCAATTTAGGGTTTAAGGTTTAGGGTTTTAGGGTTTAGAGTTTAGGGTTTAGGGTTTACAGTTATAGGTTTAGGGTTTTAGGGTTTAGGGTTTAAGGTTTAGGGTATAGTGTTTAAGGTTTATGGTTTTACGGTTTAAGGTTTAGGGTTTACGATTTTAGGGATTACGGTTTTGGGTTTAAGGTTTAGGGTTTAGGGCTTAGGGCTTATGATTTTAGGGTTTAGGGTTGCAGGTTTAGGGTTTTGAGTTTTAGGATTTAGGGATTAGGGTTAAGTTTTTTTAAGAAAATTAAGTAAATTAGTAAGTTTAGGTTTATTTAGTTTATTTTTTATTTATTTTAGTTTAGTTTATTTTTTATTTTCCTTAAGGTTTATATATATTTTTATTTAATTTAGTTTATTTATTTTAGGTTTTTTTATTTTAATTTAGGTTTTTTATTTTAGTTTATTTTTAAGGTTTAGCTTACTTTATAGTTTAGTTTTATTTTTATTTTATTTTCATGGTTTAGTTTTTATTTTTTATTTGTAAGCTTAGATTTATGTTTTTATTTTATTTTTTCAGTTGTAGGTTTTAGTTTTTTATTTTAGGTTTATTTTTAAGTTTTATTTTTAGTTTAAGTTTATGTTTAGTTTTTTTTTAGGTTAATGTTTTGGTTTTGTTTATTTAGTTTTCATTTTATTTTATTTTATTCTTATGTTTATTTTATTTTTATTTTATTTTAACTTTTTATTTATTTTATTTTAGTTTATTTTTATTAGATTATTTTATTTTATTTTTAGGTTTAGGTTTAGGTTTTATTTTAGTTTTTATTTTATTTTATTTTATTTAGGTTTAGGTTTTTTTATTTTTATTATTTTTATTTTTATTTAGTTTAGGTTTAGGTTTTTAGGTTATTAGGGTTTAGGGTTTAGGGTTTACGGATTAGGGTTCTGGGTTTTAGGGTTTAGGGTTTTAGGCTTTAGGCTTTTGGGTTATGGTTTAGGGTTTAGGGCTTAATGTTCAGGCTTTAGGGTTTAGCGTTTAGGGTTAGCTGAAGGTTTAGGGCTTAATATTTTTAGGGTTTAGGGTTAGCTTAGGGTTTTGGGTTTTGGTTTAGGGTTTTAAGTTTAAGGTTTTAAGGTTTAGGTTAGTTTAGGTTTAGTGTTTAGGGTTTAATTTATAGGTTGTTTAGGAGTTTAAGGTTTTAAATTTAGGGTTTAGGTTTAGTGTTAGGGTTTAGGTTTAGTTTTGATTTAGGGTTAGGGTTTAGGTTTAAGGTTTTTAGGTTTAGTTTAGGGTTTAGGTTTAGGGTTTAGGGTTTAAGGTAGTTTAGGGTTTAGGTTTGAGTTTAGTTATTTAGGGTTTATTAGGGTTTAGGTTTTTAGGGTTTAGGTTTAAGTTTTAGTTTTTAGGGTTTAGGGGATAGGGTTTGTGGTTTTTTTTGTTTTATTTATTTATTTATTTTAAATTAAGTAAACTCATAGGTTTAGATTTATTTAGTTTATTTTATTTTATTTATTTTATTTTGGTTTATTTTTATTTTTATTTTGTTTATTTATTTTAACTTTATTTATTTTTGTTTAGGTTTTTTATTTTAGTTTATTTTTTATGTTTAGGTTTCGGTTTAGATTTATTTTTTTAGTTTTGTTTTATTTTTATTTTATTTTCTAGGTTTAGGTTTTATTAATTTTTTTATGTTTAGGTTTTTAATTTAGATTTATTTTTAGGTTTTATTTTTTTAGTTTAGGTTTAGGTTTATTTTAAGTTTAGTTTATTTTATTTATATTAGGTTTATATTTAGGTTTAGGTTTATTTATTTTAGTTTACTTTATTTTTATTTGTGTATTTTATTTTTATTTTAGGTTTAATTTTCTTTTAGTTTAGGGTTTAGGTTTTATTCTTTTTATTTTTTGTTATATTTTTTAGGTTTAGGTTTTTATTTAGTTTTTATTTTATTTTATTTTTGGTTTATTTTATTTTTATTTTACGTTTAGATTTTATTTTATTTAGGTTTTTAATTCTTAGGTTTATTTTATTTTTTAATTTAATCATGTTTTTATTTATTTTATTTAATTTTATTTTTATTAGTTTATTTTATGTTAATTTTTGGTTTAGGTTTAAGTTTTAGCTTAGGTTTGTATTTTATTTTATTTAGGTTTAGGTTTTTTATTTAGTTTATTTTTAGTTTTTATTTAGTTTAAGTTTTGGTTTTTAGTTTTTTAGGGTTTAGGGTTTAAGATTTAGGGTTTAGGGTTTTACATTTTAAGAATTTAGGGATTTGGGTTTATGGTAAAGGGTTTAAGGTTTAGGGTTTGGGGTAAAGGTTAAGGTTTTGGGTTTAGGTTTTAGGGATTAAGGTTTAAGGTTTAGGGTTGGTTTATGATTTAGGCTTAGTTTAATGTTTAGGCTTTACTCTAGCTTTAAACTTTATTTAGGGTTTTAGGTTTAGGTTTTAAGTTTAGGTTAGTTTAGGTTTAGGTTTAAGTTTATAGTTTAGGTTTAGGAGTTTAGGTTTATAGTTTAGGATTTAGGGTTTCATGTTTAGGGTTTATAGTTTAGGGTTTTAGAGTTTATTTAGTTTAAGTATTTTAGTTTAAGTTTTAGGTTTAGGTTTTAGGTTTAGTTGAGTTTAAAATTTATTTTAGGATTAGGGTTTAAGTTAGGTTTATTAGTTTAGTATTTTCTTATTTAGGGTTTAGGTTGAGTTTAAGGTAGTAGGTTTAGAATTAGTTATATTCAGTTTTAAGGTATAGTTTAGGTTAGTTTAGTTTAGGTTTAATTTAGGTTGAGTTTAGGTTTGGTTTAGGTTTAGGTTTTTAAATTTAGGGTTTAGTTGGGTTTTATTATATTATTTTAATTTTTAATTAAATTAGTTGGTTTAAGTATATTTAGTTTATTTTTAATTTATTATAATTTATTTTATTTTTTATTTTAATTTTGGTTTATTTTTATTTTTATTTAGTTTACTTTATTTATTTTAGTTTTATTTATTTTAGTTTAGGTTATTTATTTTAACTTATTTTTTAGGTTTAGTTTTAGGTTTAAGTTTATTTTTTAGTTTAATTTTATTTTTATTTTATTTTTTAGGTTTAGGTTTTACTTTTTATTTTTAGGTTTATGTTTGGGTTTTAGATTTTTAATTTAGGTTTATTTTTAGTATATTTTATTTTATCTAGTTTAGGTTTAGGTTTAAGTTTTATTTATTTTAGTTTTGTTTATTTTAGTGTATGTTTACTTTTATTTAATCTTTTTTCTAGGTTAAATTTTATTTTTTAGTTTAGGGTTCAGGTTTTGTTTTTTATTTATTTTTAAGTTTAATTTTTAGGTTTATTATTTATGTTTAGGTTTTTATTTAGTTTTTATTTTTTTTATATTTTATGTTTATTTTATTTTTATTTTAGGTTTAATTTTTGCTTGATTTATGTTTTTTTAGTTTAGTTTAGATTTTTATTTATTTTGCTTTAGTTTATCTTTTTTTATTTAATTTATTTTCTTTTGAGGATTAGGTTTAGGTTTTGTTTTTAGTATATGTTTTTATTCTATTTTATTTTTTTATTATATTTTGGTTTAGGTTTTATTATTTATTTTGTTTGTAGGTTTTATTTAGTTTAGGTTTAGGTTTTTAGCTTTTTAGGGTTTAGAGTTTAGGGCTATTTTAGGGTTTAGAGTTTGGGGTTTATGGTTTAAGGTTTAAGGATTTTTTTTGGGTATAGAGTTTAGGGTTTAGGTTTTAAGGTTTTAGGGTTTAGAGTTTAGGGTTTAAGGTTTAGGGTTTTGTGTGTTTAGGGTTTAGGGTTTAAGGTTTAGGGTTTAGGTTTTAGGTTTAAGGTTCAAGTTGTAGTTTAGGGTTTAGGGATTTTGGTTTAGCATTTAGTGTTTGGTTTTAGGTTTTTTATGTTTGTTTATTTTTTTGGTTTAGGTTTAAGTTTATGTTTATTTTTTAGTTTTGTTTTATTTTTATATTATTATTTAGGTTTAGGTTTTTTTTTATTTTTTGGTTTAGGTTTCATTTTTTTTTTAGGTTTAGGTTTTATGTTTTTAATTTAGGTTTAGGTTTAGCATTTATTTTTTAGTTTAGGTTTAAGTTAATTTTTAGTTTATTTTAGGTTTAGGTTTTATTTATTTTAATGTACGTTTAGGTTTATTTTATATTTAATATTTTATTTTTATTTTATGTTTAGGATTTTTCTTTATTTAGGGTTTAGGTTTTATTTTTTATTTATTTTTGGGATTATTTTTTAGCTTTAGCTATTTATTTGATTTTTATTTTATTTTATTTTTGGTTTATTTTAGGTTTATTTTACTTTTATTTTAAGTTTTATTTTAATTTTATTTAGGTTTTCTATTCTTAGGTTTATTTTATTTTAGAGTTTAGTTTAGGTTTTTATTTATTTTATTTTAGTTTAGTTTTATTAGTTTATTTTATTTTTATTTTAGGCTTAGGTTCAGGTTTTAGTGTAGGTTTTTTTTTATTTTATTATATTCAAGCTTAGGTTTTATTTATGTTATTTTTAGGTTTTATTTAGTTTAGGATTTAGCTTTTAGGTTTTTATGGTTTAGGGTTTAGGGTTTAGGGTTTAAGGTTTAGGGTTTAGGCTTTAGTGTTTACGCTTTAGGGTTTAGGGTCTTTAGGGTTTAGTGTTTGGGGTTTAGGGTTAGCTTAGGGTTTAGGGTTAGTTTAGGGTTTACGGTTTAAAGTTAAGGGTTTAGGCTTTAGGATTTAAGGTTTTTAGGGTTTAGGATTTAAGGTTTAGGGTTAGTTTTCGGTTTAAGGTTTAGGGTTCTAGGCATTAGGGTTTAGGGTTTAGGGTTAAGGTTAGGGTTTAGGGTTTAGGGTTTAGAATTTTGGATTTTAAGGTTTAGGCTTTAGGGCTTAAGGTTTAGGGTTTTAGGGTTTAGGGTTTAGGGTTGTAGGTTTAAGGTTTAGATTTAGGGTTTAGGGTTAGTTTTAGGGTTTTGGATTTCGGGTTAGGGATTTTTTTATTATTTATTTATTTTTTTAAGTTTAGGGTTTAGGTTTAGGTTTTTTTAGTTTATTTTTGTTATTTTAGTTTATTTTATTTTTTTATTTCATTTTAGGTTTTTACTTTATGTTTTTAATTATTTTATTTTATATTATTTTGTATTTCTATTTTAATATATTTTTAAGTTTATGTTTAGGTTTAGGTTTTTATTTTATTTTATTTTTTATTTTATTTAGATTTAGGTTTATTTTTTTATTTTCTTTTTTAGGTTTTATTTAGTATAGGTTTAAGTTTTTAGGTTTTTATGGTTTACAGTTTAGGGTTTAGGGTTTACGATTTTAGGGATTAAGGTTTAAATTTAGGGTTTAGTGTTTAGGGTTTAGAGTTTTGGCTTTAAGGTTATTAGCTTTAGGGTTTATGATTTAGGGCTTAGGGTTTACGATTTACAATTTTTAGGGTTTAGGGTTTAGGGTTCAGGGTTTAGGTTTAGGGTTCAGGTTTTATTTAGGGTTCAGGGTTTTTGGTTTTTTTTAATAGAGAACAAATTCAGAATCAACATTTCTTCTTTTTGATTTCATCAACAAAGTAACAAACTAGGAAGTGGCGTAATCAATTGACCTCCTTGATTTAGTATAGCCTCATGTTCTGGATGTCGGTATATATCAATTACCATGCAATCTTACATAATTCAACATGAATAGAGGAAAGTGAACTCAAATTCATACATTTAAATAACACAAAATTTGGGATTAATTGCTCAGGTAATTAAAAACTAATCAGGCTAATTAATTTTCTAATTAAACTTTAATTATTATTCAAAATTAGTTAAGATCATTTTTAATTAATTCTCCTCTGAAATACCTTTTAAATGAGTATTTATTTACATTTTTTATTTCTCTATGATTTTTTTATTTTTAGAAGTTTAGTCATTAAAATGATTAATTAAGCTAATTAAAGCCTATTGGCACCATTGGCGCGAAGCGGCGTGCTTTCATGTGGAATTGGGATTGGCTACTTAAAACTTAGCCGACTCAGCGCCTACGTGGTGGTGGTGGACACGCTTTCTCATCCGTCGTTCACCCGATCTAGATCTACGGTAATCCACGCTTAATAGAGTTTAATCAAATCGATCTAGCATATCTAATCATGCCATTTCAATCATCTGAATGGATGGTGTGTGATCGAACATCCGAGTGAGGAGAATGGAGTTGTCGCCATTACTCACTTGATCGAGCTTAGCATGGATCAACTCAAAAGTATCCCACCTTCGACATTGATCGGAGGGATGTCAAGATCACATGAGATCAAAGGTCAAGATCACATGAGATGCAAGCTTTCTTCAAAAAGCTCCAACCCATTTTTGCCTAAGGATTGGTTATGAAAGCATACCTTGTTAGAGCTTAAGATCACCGACTCGAACGATTGAGGAAGCTTCATCTAGTGGCGAAGCCCTGTCGAGCAATAATTCGATCAATTCCTTGATGTTCACTCGAAAGGCCACAAATCAATGATTTGGAGCTCCGCTTTGATCGAAGTCCCACCTCCAATTCTTGGGAAGCTTGGGAGATGATTCGTTCTTGCTCGATGAGGCCTAGGGAAGGTGTGTGCAAAGTTAATTTGAGCTTGATGGAGAAATGGGGAAGTTAGGTCAAAAATGGGAGTGTCTATTTTGGGACGATAGGAGTGGCATTTTTGATCGAGGAATGAGCTTGAGCTTAGGAAATAGCTCTAATAGTATTGGTAGTTAGGGCTCGAGAATGATTTTTTGTGTGTGATTGAGTGGAAACAAGGGTGTATACTTCATCTTGTCGGATGGTGGGATTAGGTTTGACTTCCGGTGGTCATCCAACCATCTCGAGTCATGGGTGGGAGGGAGGGAGTTTGCTCCTTGGTTAGTTGAAGGTGTGTGGAAGTGCGCAAGGAGGAATCATGGGTGTCTTATGGGTTTAAAATGCTCCAATGGGGAGGTGAGGTGATTTCACCCATGGGTCATATGACCAACCACCCCGGTTGAGGTTGGGAAGTGTCGTAGGTGCCTAGGTGGACAATTGGGAGAGTACCAAGTGGCCAAGGAAGGGTAATGACCACTTACACGGGTGATTTGTCTCATGTGATGTCATTGACCTTAGGGTAGAATGATCATTTGGCATTGGATTTGATTTGAGAAGATTGGAAATGAGCCAAAAGTGGGTTAGCCCAAGTTTCAAGTCAATTGGAGTTGATTTGGTTAGGTTTGGCTCAATTTGACTCATTTAGGCCAAATTAGGTTAGGTTGGGTCAAGTTGACCAATTGGTCAAATTGGGCCAAACCAAGGGTTTGGTCAAGTTCATATGATCATTTGGGTTGTTTTGGTTCAATTTGTTTTGTTTAGTTTGGCTTAGATTTGATTTTGGCTCATTTGAATTCATTTGGGTCAAATGGAAGTTGATTTGAAATTGGCCAAATTAGCTTGGTTGGGTGTTGGTTTGGGTTTAGTTGACCAATTGAAGATAATTGTTGGCTTTGGTTACAATTAATTTGGATTTGGTTTTGATTTAGGCCAACTTGAACCTTTAGGTCAATTTAGACTAAATAGGTCAATTGGGACCATTCATAGCTTTGGTTAAGTTCAATAATCAATTTGGAATGAACTTGAGCCATTTGGTTGTAATCAATTTGGTTTATATTTTAATTTGACCCAATTTGGCCTTTTAAGTCAATTTGGGTCAACTTGGGTCAAGAGGGCCAATTGGGTTTGGTTTGACTCAATTGAAGGTCAAGTCATATTCAAATATTTATTTTGATTTATTATGAATCATTGGTTTCAAGGGATTTGGCATAGGTTGCAATTTGGCTAGTTTGGATTCATATGGGTTAAGGGGTTGACTTGGTCAAATGACCAAGTTGACTTTGTTGACCAATTTGTGATAATTGATCAACTTAGGGTGATCAATAATCATGATGGGAGGTTTAGATGGGCTTGGTTCACTCCAATTTGGGTAGGATTAGAACTTGGCTCAAATAGGTTAAATTGGCCACTTTGGGTCAAGTGGACCAATTGGGTTTAGTTGGCTTGATTTTGGGTTGAGTTTGACTTAGTTGAGTTTTATATGGATTTGGGATTGATATATAATTTCAATTACAATTGGTTTGGGTTCAAATGGGTTTTGGTTCATTTGAACATTTCAAGTCAAAAGGGTTAAGTTGGGTTTGAGTTGGGTTGATTTTGTTTTGGCTTGATGATTATAGATTTCATTTATATTTGTGAATATGATTGAAGGTATGATTGATTCATGAGAAAATCAATTGAATTTGGGTTTTGGAATGAAGGAATTTGGCTAAGTCCATGGAGTTGGGTCATGTGGCTTAGGTTTGGATTTTGATTTGGTTTGATTTAGTTTTGATGATTTAAATGTATATTTAATTTAAATTTGTGAAGATGATTGAAAATATGATTAATTTGTTGCAAAATCAATTGAGTTTGTCTTGATTTGGATTAAGATTTGGTTAAGTCCACGGGATAGGTCATATGGCTTAGGAAGGGTTTTGATTTAATTTGATTTAGTTTGATTTAGTTTGATTTAGTTTTGATCATTTGAATGTAGATTTGATTTATATTTAGGAAGATGATTGAAAATATAAATTGATTATGAGAAAATCAATTGATTTTGGATTAATTTGGATTACAATTTGATTAAGTCCAAGGGATAGGTCATATAGCTTTGGAAAAGTTTTAAGTTTGGATTTGATCATGGGCTTCAATCATTTGGTTTTGGAATTTGGGTTTGGATTTGGATTGGAATTTGATGTTTAAATTGATCTTGAGGTTTGGTTTGAGAAGGTGAACATGGATTGGGTTTGGGTTGTAGAGTAGGTGGATTATCTAATCCCAAAAAGCTAATCCTATGGTTAACCTTCGTCTTTAGGCTTAGGTTAAGTGTTTACCTAATTGTTATAAGTGTCTTATGACTAGGGATGAATTAGTGTCTAGAAGACTCATAAGTCTAAGATGGGAAGATTGAATCCGCACTCTAGAATTAAGGTCAACAGGCTTTAGGCTCCATAGTGTTTTCCTTAGAGATAAATGATTGGAAGACTGAAGACAAGTTTCACATTATAGGTAATGATACATCTTTCAATGCTTTGCTTGGGAGACCATGGATACATGAGAACAACTTAGTTCCATCTTCTCTACATCAATTTATGAAGTTTGTGAGAGGTGGGATCGTCTACTGTGTCAAAGGAGATCTCAAGCCATTTATAGTTCATGAGGTCGACATATATGAGGATGCGGCTTACTACCTCCCTCAAAATCAACAAGTCTATTCTTGTGAACTTGGCCAAATTTTAAAAATAAATGAAAAAAAGATAGAAAAATAAAAAGAAAGAGGAAAAAAAAGAAAAGATAAAATGAAAAAGAAAATATAAGGGAGCAGAAATAGACTTGGAAGAGGAAATGGAACGACATTAGATTCCACGTTCATTATTCCATTCAAACATATGGGTAGGATGACGACCTCCACCGGAGGAAGAGGAGTTGAGTCGTCAGGGGTGGAAAACCTTTTATTGGTCACCCAATAAAAGATGTGTCCTAGCTACTAGGAGTACACCTTCTATACATATATACTTAAAATCTAGTTCATAGGATGAGTCTTATATAGTTAGAACACCAGCCAACTCTTCGCAGTAGTAGATTCCCTTGGAGGTGACACTTGAACTAGATAGCGATGAAGGCCGCTCTCCAAAGCAAAGCATTAATGCATACAAGTCTATTAAATAGTTAGGCATCGGTTGGGAACCTTAGCTCTAACCCTACTTTCCTCAAAAGGCGGTTTGGTAGTTAAGGAATCCCTAAGTCATTCACAAGTGTGAAGACTTAGAGGTTCTTTCGGGAGTATCATCCTCAAGTCAAGTTGATGTAAAACTTGAGGATGATTCATATAAAATTCAATAGAATTACCTTTTGATTGGTACTTGCCTTGTGTGCATAATTTAGCAAAGAAAGGGTTAATCCACATACTTGGTCAAAGCAGTAGACTACTTTGAAAGAATATGGAAGAACAAATGCAAAAGCTTGTCAATCAAGATGGGACTAGGATTTGGTACAAGGTCTAGTCGATGACTATTACTACTTAGTCATCACCATTCATTTAGAATCAGATAGGTTATTTTCAAATCACATTAAATCATATGAGGAGTTGTGCTTAGAAACTTGGATGATCTAGATGATTTTGAAGTCAAAGATGCACCACGGAGTTGAAGAAGAGATCAAGTCAACCATCGATGAGCTCAAGGAAATCAACTTAAGAATTGATGGAGATCGACATACATCAATTCTTTGTTGAATGAAATTGAAACCAATGACTTAGTTAAGCTATTAACTAAGTTTAAAGACTTTGCATGGAGTTATGAAGAGATGCCTAGATTGGCTTCTGACATTGCGGTACATAAACTAGATAGAACTTCCTATCAAACAAGCTCCTAGATTCATGCAATTAGACATAGAACAATGTCATTTTGAAGTCAAGAAACTAATCGATGTTGGCTTCATTTGAGAAAAAATACCTACGGTTAGTAACATCATCCCAATTAAGAAAAGAATGGCCAAATTCACATATACATTGATTTTAGGGATTTAAATAATGCATGTCCAAAGATGAATTTCACTACCAATTCAGGCGATGGTGGACATTACCTCATCTCATACAGCATTCACTTTCATGGATGGCTCATCTGGATATTACCAAATAAAGATGGCCCATGTAGATGAAAGAAACATTACTTATAGAACCCTGATCATAATCTATTGCTATAAGGTCATTCCTTTCAACCTTAAAAATACCAATGGTACATACTAGTGGGCTATGACTTAAATCTTCGACAAACTCATTCATCATCAAGTCGAGTGCTATGTCGATGAACTTGTGATCAAAAGTAGAGAAAAGGAGGACCATCACTTTGGTTTGAAAGTAGTTTTTGAATAGTTAAGATAATTTAACCTCAAAATGAACCCGTTGAAGTGTTTATTCAGAGTAGCTTGAGGGAAATTCCTTATATTTGTTGTCTAACACCAGAGAATCAAAATTGATTCGGAGAAGATTAAGAAGATATTAGAAATGCCACACCCTAAAAGTTTAACTCAACTCAGATCATTCTAAGAGCGATTGGTGTATCTAAGATGCTTTATATCCAACCTATCAAGAAGATGTCAGCCATTCTCAGCACTTGTCAAAAAGGATGCCAAGTTCAAGTGGCTTGATAAGTGTGAGCATGCCTTTGAAGACATCAAGCATTACACGATCACCGGTTCTAAGCCCTATCAAAGCTCATACTTTATCTTTCTTTGCATTAGATGACTCCCTTGGTGCTTTGTTGGCCCATGCCAATGATAAAGGGAAGGAAAATGCACTCTACTACCTCTCGGTTGTTTGTCTAATCCCTAGGGATAATTATCCACCCATTGAGAAGCATTGCTTATTCTTAATCTTTGCATCCCAAAAGCTACAACACTACATGCTTCCTCATAAGGTGAAATTATTCTTTAGGGCCAATTCACTATAGTATGTCGTGACATGGATGACGCTATCTGGATGGTAGGAATGATGGTCTATGATCCTCTTGCAGTTTCACATTACATTCGTACACCTCCATGCAGTGAAAAGATAAGTGCTAGTGGATTTCTGAGTAGCACACCCACTTCCTACTGACTCTCTGCTCAGTGATGATCTCCCTGATGAACAAATCATGAACTTAGGGGATACTAGCATTCACCGGTGGGAGATGTACTTTGATGGTGCGGCTTCCTCTCAAAGAGGAGAAAAACCACAATCTACTATTCAAGAAAAGGCAGGGGTAGGAATAGTTCTCTTAACTATGGACTATGATGTGATGAGATTCTCATATCATCTATCTAATGCTTGCACAAATAACAAAGTGAAATATGAGCCTTTGATTATCAGTCTAGAGTTTGTCGTTACTCTAAGCATCCAAAACATCAATATCTTCAGGGATTCTGAGCTAGATATCAACCAAATCGTTGGGTCCTATATGGTTATAAAGCCCAAGCTCCATCACTACCATAAGTACACCATGGAGTTGTTGGTCCAAATCCCAGAGGTTACCATTTATAGGATTTCTCGAGGTGATAACTCCATAGTGTATGCATTAACCAAGCTTACCAAGGAGTTGGCATGTCCGGAGGATGAGTTCATATCAATAAAGGTCCAAAATAGATATGTCTTATCTCTTATTGATATTGAACTCATCAAAAATTACTCTCTTGAAGGGGAGATTTCCATTGCTAAGAAGGATGAGGAGTTACATTGGAGGCAACCATTCATGGATTACCTAAATAAGGGAAAACTATCTCAAGAGAAATCTCAAGCCCATCAGATGAAACAGAAAGCATGTTTCTACGCTCTTATGGATGGTGTCTTGTAACGGTGGTCTTTCAATCATATGTGGTTACATTATTTAGAAAAGCACAAAGCCCATAGATCATGATTGAGGTACACTCAGGATTATGTGGAGCCAACCATTTTGGTCTAAAGGTGAAAGCCAAAATCAAGAGACTAGGATACTACTGGTCATCAATGATCAAAGATTGCATGGATACAGCTAGGCGATGCCACCAATGTCAAATACATGGTGTGGTCCTTCACCAACCACCGAACATTCTACATCCTACATTGGCCTCATGGCCATTCGAGTGTTGGGGTATAAACATAATGCATCCAATTGATCCTCCTTGTTCCAAGGCTCATCGGTTAATCTTAACTACTACTAACTACTTTTCCAAATGGACGAAGTTGATTCTGCTTAGAGAGGTCACAGCTCTGCATGTGCTCTAGCTTTTTAGGAACCATATCGTATATAGGTTCATAGTTTCTCAACAAATTATATCTAATAATGGTACTGCATTCAAGAGCACTAAGTTTAACAAAATTGCCCAGAGACATAGCATAGATTGGAGATACTCTACCTTCAACTATCCGAGGGCAAACAACTTATCAGAAGCCTTCAATAAAACTCTCATCCAAATACTAAATAAGACACTTGATAATAATAAGTTATAATGGCATGAGCATTTAGTTGAAGCCTTGTGGGCTTACCGCACCACATTTAGAGCTCCAACTCAGTCTACTCCTTTTTTCATTAGTGTATGGGTCCAAAGATGTTCTACCATTAGAAGTTCAACTCCCATCACTAAGGATAGGTGTGGGTAGAAAGATCACAATAGAGCAGAATGCCAAGTTGCAGTTAGAAGAGCTTGAAGGATTGGAGGAAAGAAACTTGCGGGCATGACAAAACCTCTTGATGTACAAAGCTAAAATGATTCAAGCTCACAATAAGTTGGTATGTCCTAGAACTTTTCAAGTAGGAGAGCTTATTTTAGTACCAAGGAGATTGATTGTTGCCCATCGTAAGATGGGAGGCATGTTTGAACCCACTTGGGAAGGCCCTTTTGCCATAGAGAAGGCCTACCAAGGAGGATCTTATCAGCTTATTAATCATAATGGATAACGCCCAATGCTTCCAATCAATAAGCTCTACATAAAAAAATATTATAAATCATATTTTAAAATAATTATCATCAATGAAAATTCTTAATCTAATTCAACCTCTTCCATATTAAAAGTATTCTTGTTTGTGAATTCACCAAAATGTGTTTAGGATAGGTGTAAGGAACTCGAATACCATCCAATCTTTCATTTAAATAACACAAATATGAACTACACACAAACATATAAACCAAACACATATCTTTTGACTCGGACTACTCTGAGTTAAGATAATGCCCCCAGCGACACTCACTCAGTAGCTGCTATAGGTTGGGCTAACGTGCTACCCTACTAGTGTGTCACTCAGGTGGTTTTCTAGCTTTGGAGGATGTAAGTATGCTACACTTTCCTTTCTTACTTGAACACTACACAGCGATGAGCGCCTTATTAGTTTGGTAGGCCTTACTGCATGGCCGGTAAGCTACCTCATGTTGGCTTCATTTAATAGGATGTGAGTTTACTATGCTTTCTTGTTAGATTAGCCTTCGTCCACTGACTGGGTCGAGTATATTTAAAGTTTAGGATAATTCCCCTTGCGGCAAGTTCCTTCTTGACTGCTTCAAGTTTGGGTCTAGTCCTTCCACGGGGCAACCCATTTACTAGTCGCTCTACGTTAGATAGCATATGTTCTATCGATGATAGATTATCCTGATGATCAGTTCTGCTTAAAAGTTGTAAGAATACATGATTGCTTTTTAGATTAATCATTTTACATCGATAATCACCTTAGATTAGTGAGTTCTCACTATGTTGATTAATACACTACTCATGCTGACGGATACACATTAGGTTGGTTGGTTCTCATGCCTTAGGATACACCACTCATGATAGATGTAAGTCTGTTATGCTTTCATATTGAGTTGGCCACCGTACACCTATAGGCTTTCTTTTTTTAGGGCTCGATGCATGCCCAGCGGCCTCCCCTATGAGCACTATATTCGAATCACATCCTTTGCGACCCCATTTAGACACTAAGTTACTATCAGAATGGATAGTTCCCCTTTCCTAGTAACCACCCCTGTGGTTAGAGAATTCATCATGTGGATGTGTAGATTCTCCCTTGGTCTAGTAAATCTGAGATAGGTTAAGGCTGATATAGCCCCTTCTCTGTGTGGTCCCTCACACCAACAAGGTCCACATAAACATATAAACAAAATATATATTCACTTGTTGATTAGGAGGACACCCCTAGTGGTATTTTTTCTTAAGCAGGCATCCTATCTTTAGGGCATTATTAACAAAACTTCCTATAGGAATCGCCTAACTACTCTTGAGTTGTTATAAGTCCCCAATGACATTCACTCAGTAGTCACCCCTATGTGGGGTTCAATTTATTGTGCAACCAATAAGTCACCCTAGTGGTTGTTCCTTACTTTAGAAGATGTAAATCTCCCTCTTGTATCATTGCACTCACAAAGGCAACCCCTTAGGTTGGCTAGCTCTACCCAGTGACTATCTCTTTGGATTTGTAAATCGGTAGACAAGTTTGATATAGCCTCTTCTCAATTGGTCCATCACACGACATGGTTCATAAATTAAATCTATCAAATTTGATCATCACATCCCGGTGGATATGCCCTCAATTTGAAATAAAACTAATCCAAATAAACCATATCAAATCACATGAAATTAGATAAAATTAATCGAGTACTTTTGAGTTGACATAAGTCCCCGACATTCAGGTAGTCTAGGTCAAGTTTGATTGGTTGTGCATCCAACAAGTCACCCCAATGATTGTTCCTCTCTTTGGAAGATGTAAGTCTGTTATGCCATCTTCCTAGCATAGCTACTACACACTGAAAGGAAATCCCTTAGGTTGGCTAGCTCTACCCCATAGTAGGTAGATTATCCCTTTGGATTTGTAAACCTGAGGTAGGTCAAGGCTAATATAACCCCTTCTCAGTGGGTCTATCACACATTGATAGAGTCTATACATTAACTCAAATTAAATTAAACCCAATCTAATTTTCCCCAGTGGAGTTAAATCACACTCTTCTCCCTAGTGGAGCCCCAAATCATATTTAAACAAGTCAAGCGAGCAAATCAAATTCAAAACCTCTCGGTGGAGAAACCAACTCCCTAGTAGAGTCTAAATCAAGAAATCCAACCAAACTTATCCAGAATACATCCCCAAATAAATCTATGAAATCAAACTCAAATCCCAATCCCAGCGGATAATGAACTGCTTCCCTAGTGGAAGGTTCATATACTTGATCCCAATGGACTCGAGCCATATCTCTAGATATGCTTCCACATCAATTAAAATAAAAATAAATTAAAGTTGATTTGAGCTTAATCATGGATTATAGATTCTTATCCCCCAAATCTTCCTTCCAAATCATATAATCAAATCAAATTCAAACCTTATCCCCAATAGATTTTCCTCTTTTATGCCCTTCACATAGATTGTCCAATGCATGTGATCCCCAGGATCTCCCTCCATGCCCCACATGGAATTCTCATCAAATCTTCTTTCTTCTCTTATGCACCTTTAATACTTCAACCAAAAGCTAACAATGTATTTGTTCAAATTACATCATCTTAACATTGTAATCAATATTTATGATTTTTTGATGGTGCAAGCTCAAACTAACTATACAATATCATGCTAAACATATTATAGTGTGAATTAACACACTATATTATATTATAATATATGATATTATATTATAATTTTCTATAATATAATATATTGTCTAACATTACACCACATTAGAATCACTTAAAAGGAATAAATAACAAAATTTTCTCAAAATTTGAATAATGTTCATTTTGGATGTAAAATTGTTTTTTTTTTCTATTACAAATGGTACAAAATAGCATAATTTTGGTGTTGCTTCATGGTGTGTGTCATCAATTTGGCCAAATTCTTCCATCTCAACCTTCAAAGTAACATTTTTATGAGTTTTGACCCAATGTATTATAACAAAATTAAAACATATTAAAATGTACAATAATGTTTAGTAACACACCACATTCATATATATGTTAAGTCATATTGTTATGTACATTATATTTTAATATGCTTTCATATAATATATTATCTTAGATTACACCTTAAAATGAATCACTTTAAGCAAAAAAATTATAAAATTTGGTTGAAAAATATGCATTTATTTTGGATGGAAAAATTCCATTTTTATTTTATTAAATGACACACTATAGCACACCCCTAATGATGTTCCCTAAAGTTTACCTTAAATTTGGCCAAATCTCATCATCTCACTCTATAATTCAGTATTTTTATGAATTATACTAGTACAAGCTCTACTACATCATACTATAAGAAACTAAAATATGCTAAACAATAAGTAGTAATACATAATAGTATGCTATAATGCATGACGCTACACTATGTTATGGAATCCTATATTATAATATACTATAACATATTATATTATATTATATTGCATATCACATCACAAGGGATTGCTTAAGATAAAAAAATCATAAAATTAGTGTAAAAAAACATCTATATATTTTAGTCGTATCACTTACATATTATAAATTGAAATAATATTTTATGATGACATGCTCTACCTATTATGAATTGGCCAAATTCTGCCATTTTAAAGTCTAAATTAACATTTTTATAAATAATAATAGTGTAGGCTTGACTGCATGATTCTAAAATACTAAAATAATTTAAAATGAGAACAATATATTATGATATATGATGTTATACTATTTTATAAAATATTTATTTTGAACATAAAATCTTACTATTTAGACTACAAGTGGCATAGCACACCTTTGGTACTACAACATAATTTCCAATTTAAATTTAACAAATTTCATCATCTAATTTATTAAATTAATATTTTATGATTTATATTAATATAGACTATAGGGCATAATACCATAATATACTACAAAATTTCAATACATCTTATCCAAAAAAAACACTACATGCTAAAATATATGATGCTACATTATACTATAATATATGGTATTATAATATGATTTAATTAGGGTTTAGGGTACTTAAATCTCTAATAATCAAGGAAAGTCTCTTAAAGACATTTTCTTTAGCTACTATGTTAGGAATAGGCCATTCTTTAGATCTACTCCTAATGACATCTTTATTCAATGTTTAGGGTTTAAGGTTTAGGGTTAGGGTTTAGGGTTAGTTTAGGATTTAGGGTTAAGGGTTTGGGGTTTAATGTTTAGAGTTTAGGGTTATAGGTTTTAGGTTTTAAGGTTTAGGGTTTTAGGGTTTAGGGTTTAGGGTTTGGGGTTTAGGGTTTAGGGTTTAGTGTTTAGGGCTTAGGGTTTACAGATTAGTGTTTAGGGTTTAGACTTCAGAGTTTTAGGGTTTAGGGTTTAGGATTTAGTGTTTAGGGCTTAGAGTTTAGGGTTAAAGTTTTAAGGTTTAGGGTTTTAGGGTTTAGGGTTTAGGGATTAGGGTTTAGGGTTTAGAGTTTTGGGTTTTAGGGTTTAGAGTTGTAGGTTTAATGTCATAGGTTTATGGTTTGGGGTTTAAGGTTAGTTTTAGGGTTTAGGGTTTAGGGTTTCTTTTTTACAATTAAGTAAACTAGTAGGTTTATGTTTATTTAATTTATTTAATTTATTTTTTATTTATTTTAGTTTGATTTATTTTTTATTTTTATTTAAGTTTATTTTTTATTTTTATTTAGTTAAGTTCATTTATTTTAGGTTTATTTATTTTAGTTTAGGTTTTTCATTTTGTTTATTTTTTAGGTTTAGGTTAATTTTTTAGTTGAGTTTATTTTATTTTATGTTTTGGGTTTAGATTTTCTTTTTTATTTTTAAGTTTAGGTTTAGGTTTTTACTTTATTTTTTTAGGATTAGGTTTTAGGTTTTTTTTAATTATATTTTTAGGTTTTATTTTTTAGTTGAGGTTTAGGTTTATTTTTAGTTTATTTTATTTTATTTAGTTTAGGTATTGGTTTAGGTTTAGTTTATTTTTGTTTAGGCTTATGTCTATTTTAATTTTATTTTATTTTAGGTTTAGGTTTTTTTTTAGTTTAGGGTTTAGGTTTTATTTATTATTTACTTTTACATTTATGTTTTAGGTTTAGGTTTTTATTTAGTTTTTATTTTATTCAAGTTTTTTATTTTTTAGTTTAGTTTAGGTTTTTATTTATTTTATTTTATTTTTAGTTATAGATTTAGGTTTTAGTTCAAGTTTTTATTTTATTTTATATTTTATAATTTATTTAGTTTACATTTTTTTATTTAATTTATTTTTAGATTTTATTTAGTTTAGGTTTAGGTTTTAGGATTTTAGGGTTTAGTGTTTAGGGTTTAGGGTTTAGGGTTTAGGATTAGTTTAGATTTTAGGGTTTTGGGTTACTTTAGGGTTTAGGGTTTATCCTTGTAGATTTTAGGTTTTAGAGTTTTGAGTTTAGGGTTTAGGGTTTAGGATTTTAAGGTTTAGGTTTTAGGGCTTAGGGTTTAGGGTTTATGGTTTAGGGATTAGGGTTTAGGGCTTAGTGTTTAGGGTATAAGGTTTTTTTGGTTTAGGGTTTAGGGTTTATGGTTTAGGGTTTATGGTTTAGGTTTTAGATTTAGGGTTTATGTTTTAGTTTAAGGTTTAGAGTTTAGGGTTTAGGGTTTAAGGTATTTCTTTTTTTTTAATAGAGAAGAAATTCAGATTCAATATTTCTTCTTTTTTTTTCATAAACTAGGTAGCACCTAAGTTTTTTAAGACACAAGAGGCAGTGATCAAGAGCACATATAGCAAATCAAAAACCTAAGATAAGTAGAATCATCTTTATTGTAAAGACACAATTTCATAAATAGCATATCGAATTGACCATTCTTTAGTTTCTCCAGTTCCCATCAGAACCACCCTTCCCTGTCGAGTAGCGGGATCTGCCATCATATCCCTGATCTCTCCCACTTCCACCATAATGGTTGTAACCTCACATCCTCCCACCTCCATTCTCTGCTCGACCACCACCATATCCACCACCACGTGATAATGGTTGCCTTAGCTTTTCCTCCACATAGATCTAGGGAGCTTAGTTGATGGTGATGTTTCTGCAATCAAGGTTATACACATTCTTAGGGTGTAGGGTTAGTTTAGGGTTTAGGGTTTAGGTTTTTAGGGTTTAAGGTTTAGAGTTTAGGGTTTAGGGTTTAGGGTTAGGGTTTAGGTTTATTGTTTAGGGTTTTGGGTTTAGGTTTAGTTTAATGTTTAGAGCTTAGGGTTTAGGGTTTAGGGTTTAGGGTTTAGAGTAGTAAGTTTAGGGTTTAGGGTTAGTTTTATGGTTTAGGATTTAGGGTTTAGTGTTTAGGATTTAGGGTTTAGGGTTTTTTTTAAAATTAAGTAAACCAATTGGTTTAGGTTTATTAAGTTTATTTTTTATTTATTTGACTTTATTTTGTTTTTTTATTTAGGTTTATTTTTTATTTTTATTTCATTTAGTTTATTTATTTTAGGTTTTTCTATTTTCACTTAAAGTTTTTTACTTTTGTTTATCTATTAGGTTTAGGTTTATTTTTTAGTTGAGTTTTATTTTTATTTTATTTTTTAGGATTATGTTTTATTTTTATATTAT
Source organism: Cymbidium sinense (assembly GCA_021442155.1). Taxonomy (NCBI): domain Eukaryota; kingdom Viridiplantae; phylum Streptophyta; class Magnoliopsida; order Asparagales; family Orchidaceae; genus Cymbidium; species Cymbidium sinense. The sequence goes on from CM038216.1 coordinate 89,270,272, forward strand.
TTTTTAGGTTTAAGTTTAGGTTTTTATTCTAATTTTTAGCTTTATGTTTTAGGTTTTTATTTTAGGTTTATTTTTAGATTTATTTTTTAGTTTAGGTTTAGGTTTATTTTTAGTTTATTTTATTTTATTTAGTTTCGGTTAAGGTTTAGGTTTAGGTTTATTTTCTAGTTGAGTTTTATATTTATTTTATTTTTTAGGTTTAGGTTTTAACTTTTATTTCTATTTTTTTATTTCAATTCTTAGGTTTAGGTTTTACGTTTTTATTTTATATTTATTTTTTAGTTTTATTTTTTAGTTTAGGTTTCAATTGATTTTTAGTTTATTTCATTTTATTTAGTTTAGGTTTAGGTTTAGGTTTTATTTATTTTAGTTTAGTTTATTTTAGTTTTTTAGGTATTTTATTTATTTTATTTTATTTTATTTTATTTTAGGTTTTTTTTTAGTTTTGGGTTTAAGTTTTATTTTTTATTTTTTTTAGGTTTTATTATTATGTTTATTTTTTAGGTTTAGGTTTTATTTATTTTTTATTTTATTTTATTTTAGTTTTAGTTTATTTTTAGTTTTTATTTTATTTAAGTTTTTTTTAGTTTTCTTTATTCTTTATTTATTTTATTTTAGTTTATTTTTATTTTTTATTTTATTTTATTTTTTGGTTTAGGTTTAGATTTTATTTTATTTTATTTTATTTATTTATTTTATTTTTTGGTTTTATTTATTTTAGATTTTTATTTTATTTTATTTTATTTAGGTTTAGGCCTTTTAATTTGTTTTATTTTTTGGTTTATTTTTGTTTTATTTTATTTTATTTAGTTTCAATTTAGGTTTAAGTTTAGTTTATTTTAGTTTAGGTTTAGGTTTAATTTTTCTTTTCTTTTAGGTTTAGGTTTTTTTTTTAGTTTAGGGTTTAGGTTTTATTATTTATTTTTTTTAGGTTTTATTTTTTAGGTTTATTTTTTAGGTTTATGTTTTTATTTAGTTTTTATTTTATTTTTTTTTTAGGTTTATTTTATTTTTAGTTATTTTTAGTTTTTTTATTTTTTAGTTTAGTTTAAGTATTAATTTATTTTATTTTAATTTATTTTTTATTTTTATTTATTTTATTTTATTTTTAGGTTTAGGTTTAGGTTTAGTCTTTATTTTATTTTATTTATATTTTATTTATATTTAGGTTTTATTTTTTTTATTTTTAGGTTTTATTAAGTTTAGGTTTAGGCTTTTAGGGTTTTAGGGTGTAGGGTTTAGGGTTTAGGGTTTTGTGGTTTAGGGTTTAAGGATTTGGGTTAGTTTAGGGTTTAGGGTTTAGGGTTTTTAGAGTTTAAGGTTTAGGGTTTAGGTTTAGAGTTTAAACTTTAGGGTTGGTTTTAGTTTATAGTTTAGGGTTTTAGGTTTAGGGTTTAGAGTTTAGAGTTTAGGGTTTATTTAGTGTTTAGGGTTTAGGGTTTTTTAAGGTTTAGTGTTTAGTATTTAGGGTTTAGGGTTTAAGTTTTTGTGTTTAGGGTTTAGGGTTTAGGGTTTAAAGTTTTAGGGTTTAGGGTTTAGGGTTTAGAGTTTAGGGTTTAGGGTTCTTAGCATTTAAGGTTTATGGTTTAGGGTAGAGATTTTCAGTTTAGGGTTCTAGTTTTAGTTTTTGGTTTAGGGTTTTATTTTTTTTAAGAAGAAATTGATTTAACATTTTTTCTTTTGATTTCATCAACCAAGTAACACAAGTTTTCTAAGAGCAATGACATAGATAAAAATGAGTATGCATATGGATTAAAACCCTAGATAGGATCATCTTCTTATAAAGACATAGTTCCATAAGCGGATCATCGGTTCATATTTCTCATTTCCATCTAAACCACCTCCTCAGTAGTAGAATCCACCATCATATCCTTGATCTCTCCCTGTAACCACCATGGGCATCTCATTGCTCCACCATAGCTTACTCACCACCACCTCCATATCCACACCTCAGATCCCCACCACATTCTCAGTTGCCTCCACCTTGGATCTTGATTGAGCTTAGTTGACAGTGATGTCCCTACAGTCAAGGTTCTTTACATTCTTAGGGTTTAGTGTTTAGGGTTTAGGATTTTTGGTTTTAGGGTTTAGGGTTTATGGTTTAGGGTATATGGTTAGAGTTTAGGGTTTAGGGTTTAGGGTTTAGGGTTTATCATTTAAGGTTTTAAGTTTGAAGCTTTTAGGGTTTTAGGTTTAGGGTTTAGTAGTTTTAGGAATTAGGATTAGTTTTAGGTTTTAGTTTAGGGTTTAGGGTTTTAGGATTTAGGGTTTTGGGTTTTAAATTAAGTAAACTCATAGGTTTAGGTTTATTTAGTTTATTTAGTTTATTTTTTTGTTTAGTTTATTTTATTTTATTTATTTTTTATTTAGGTTTATTTTTTTTATTTTTTATTTAGTTTAGTTTATTTATTTTAGGTTTATTTGTTTTTGTTTAGGTTATTTTAGTTTATTTTTTTGGTTTAGGTTTAGGTTTAGGTTTATTTTTTAGTTTAGTTTTATTTTTATTTTATTTTTAGGTTTAGGTTTTATTTTTTATTTTAGGTTTAGGTTTAAGTTTTTATTTTATTTTTTTTAGGTTTAGGTTTTATTTTAGGTTTATTTTAAGTTTTCTTTTTTAATTTAAGTTTAGGTTTATTTTAGTTTATTTTATTTTATTTAGTTTAGGTTTAGGTTGAAGTTTAATTTATTATAGGTTTAGGTTTAGGTTTTTTTATTTTAGTTTAGTTTATTTTATTTTATTTTAGTTTTAAGTTTTTTTTTTTATTTTAGGTTTTATTTTATATTTATTTTTAGGTTTAGGTTTAGGTTTATTAAGTTTTTTAATTTAATTTAATTTTATTTTATTTTAGGTTTAGTTTTATTTTATTAAGGTTTTTTATTTTTTTTAGTTTAACTTTTTATTTATTTTATTTAGTTTTATTTCTTATTTTATTTTCTAGGTTTAGGTTTAAGGTTTGGGTTTAGGTTTATGTTTTACTTTATGTTTTATTTTTTTATTTTTTTTGTTTTTTTTGGTTGAAGTTTTTTTAATTATTTTTTTAGATTTTATTTAGTTTAGGATTAGGTTTTTAGCTTTCTAGGGTTTAGGGTTTTGGGTTTGGGGTTTAGGTTTTAAGGTTTAAGATTTTTTTGGGTTTAGTGTTTAGGGTTTAGGGTTTTGAGTTTAGGGTTTAGGGTTTAGGGTTTAGGTTTTAGGGTTTAGGGTTTAGGGTTTAGGGTTTTAGGGTTTAGGGTTTAGGTTTATAGTTTAGGGTTTAAGGTTTAGGCTTTAGGGTTTAGGTTTTAGGTTTAGGGTTTAGGTTTTTTGGTTATTTTTTTTAATAGAGAACAAATTCATATTCAACATTTCTTCTTTTTGATTTTATTAACCAACTAACACACCAAGTTTTCTTAGATACAAGTGACGACATAGATCAAAAATGAGCACGCATAGAGCAAATCAAAAACCCTAGATAACTAGATTTATCTCTAGTGTAAAGACACAATTTCATAAGTAGTAGATCAGATCGATCATTCTTGAGTTTCTTTCCCAGAATTACCCAGGCTCTGGTAGTGGGATCTACCATCATATCCCAATCTCTCCCTCTGCCACCACATGTTGCATCATTCCACCACTTGCCACCACCCGCCGCTCCACGCCATATCTTGATAGAGCGGTTGGCGATGAAGTTCACGCCATCAGGTTACGCCCATTCTTAGGGTTTAGGTTTAGGTTTAGGTTTTAGGTTTTGTGTTTATTTTAATTTATTTAGTTACTTTAGGTTTAGGTTTATGGTTTGGGGTTTAGGGTTTAGGGTTTAGGTTAGGTTTAGGGTTTAGGGTTTTGGGTTTTAGGGTTTAGGCTTTTATTTTTAAGGTTTAGGGTTTAGGGTTTAGGAGGGTTTAGGGTTTAGGGTTTAGGTGTAGGGTTTAGGGTTTAGGGTTTATATTTAGGGTTTATAGTTTTTTAATTAAGTAAACCAAGGTTTAGGTTTATTTAGTTTATTTTTTATTTATTTTAGTTTATTTTATTTTTATTTTATTTAGGTTTATTTTTTATTTCTATTTAGTTTAGTTTATTTATTTTAGTTTATTTTAGTTTAGTTTATATTTTATTATGTTTATTTTATTTTTTATTTTATGTTTAGGTTTCTTTTTTTAGTTTAGTTTATGTTTTATTTTTTTTTAAGTTTAGGTTTTATTTAGTTTTATTTTATTTTATTCTAGGTTTATTTCATTTTATTTTACATTTAGTTATTATTTTATTTAGGTTTTATTCTTAGTTTATTTTATTTTTTAGTTTAGTTTAAGTTTTTATTTATTTTATTATAGTTTATTTTATTAGTTTATTTTATTTTATTTTAGGTTTAGGTTTAGGTTTTAGTTTATGTTTTTTTTTATTATTATTTTTTTATTGTATTTAGGTTTAAGTTCTTTTATATATTTTATTTTTTGGTTTTATTTATTTTTATTTAGGTTTTAGGTTTTAGGTTTATGGTTTAGGGTTTAGGGTTTAGGGTTTAGGGTTTGAAGTTTAGGGTTTAGGGTTTAAGTTTAGGCTTTAGGGTTTAAGGTTTAGGGTTTAGGATTTAGGGTTTGGGGTTTAAGGTTTAGGGATTTTTAGGGTTTAGGGTTTTTTTTTTTGAAAAATTAAGTAAATTAATAGATTTAGGTTTAATTAATTTATTTTTATTTATTGTAGTTTATTTTATTATTTATTTTTATTTATGTTTATTTTTTATTTTAATTTACTTTAGTTTGTTTATTTTAGTTTAGGTTTTTTATTCTATTTTATTTTCTAGGTTTAGGTTTCGGTTTAGGTTTATTTTTAAGTTGAGTTTTATTTTTATTTTATGATCAAGGTTTAGGTTTTATTTATTTATTTCTAGGATTAGGATTTTTTTTATTTTTTTAAATTTAGGTTTTAGGTTTTTATTTTAGGTTTACTTTTTTATTTTATTTTTTAGTTTAAGTTTAGGTTTATTTTTTATTTAGTTTCTTTTATTTTATTTAGTTTAAGTTTATGTTTAAGTTTTTTTTATTATAGATTATTTTATTTTAGTTTAGGTTTAGGTTTATTTTATTTTGTTTATTGTAATTTATTTTAAGTTAAGGTTTTTTTACTTTAGCTTTTCGCATTTTTTGTAATTTATTTTAGGTTTTATTTTAGGTTTATTTTTTAGGTTTAGTTTTTCTTTTCAGTTTAAATTTTATTTTATTTTAGTTTTATTTTAGGTTCATTTTATTTTTATTTTACATTTAGTTTTTATTTTATTTAGGTTTTTTATTTTTAGGTTCATTTTATTTTTTTAGTTTAGTTTATTTTTATTTATTTTATTTTAGTTTATTTTGATTAGTTTATTTTTTATTTTTTGGTTTAAGTTTAGTTTTAGTTTAGGTTTTTATTTTATTTTATTTTATTATTTTATTTAGGTTTAGGTTTATTTATTTATTTTATTTAGTTTATTTAGTTTAGGTTTAGATTTTGTGGTTTAGGTTTAGGGTAGAAGTTTTAGGGATTAGGTTTTTTAGGTTTAGGGTTTAAGATTAGGGTTTAGTTTAGGGTTTATGGTTTAAGATTTTTTTTGTATAGGGTTTAGGTTAACAGGGTTTAGTTTAGTTTAGAATTTAGGGTTTAAAGTTTAGGGTTTCTTTAGGTTTAGTTATAGTTTTGTTTAGGGTTTAGGTTTAGTTTTGGGTTTTCGGCTTAGGGTTTATGGTTTAAGGTTAAGGTTAGGGTTTAAGGTTTAGGGTTAGTTAAGTGTTTAATGTTTAGGGTTTAGGATTTTTTAGGAGAGTTTAGGTTTAGGTTTAGGTTTAAAGTTTAGGGTTTTAGGTTTTAGGTTTAGGTTTAGTTTATTTATAGTTTAGGTTTAAACTTTTAGTTTAGGTTTATTTAGGGTTTAGACAGTTATTTTAGAGTTTAGGATTAGGTTTAGGATTTAGGATTTAGGGTTTAGTTTAATGTTTAGGTTTATGTTTTTTTAATTTATATTAGTATTTATTTATTTAGTTTATTTTATTTAATTTTAGTTTAGGTTTAGGTTTTAGGTTTAGGGTTTAGGTTTAGGTTTAGGGTTTAGGTTAGTTTAAATTTAGGTTTTAGGGTTTATAGTTTAGGGTAATTTAGTTTAGGTTTAGGTTTAGGATTTAGGGTTTAGGTTTATGATTTAAGTTTAGGGTATTTTTAGTTAGGTAGGTTTTTATTTAGTTTATTTTTTTATTTATTTTAGTTTATTTGAATTTTTATTTTTATTTAGGCTTACTTTTTTGTTTTTATTTAGTTTAGTTTATTTATTTTAGGTTTAATTATTTATGTTTAGGTTTTTTATTTTAGTTTATTTTTTATGTTTAGGTATAGCTTTATTTTTATTTTTTAGTTTAGTTTTATTTTTATTTTAGTTCTTATGTTTAATTTTTACTTTTTATTTTATATTTTTATTTAATTTTTATTTTAGGTTTATTTTTTTTTAATTTATGTTTAGTTTTTTTTTATTTTGGTTTTTTATTTTTAGGTTTATTTTATTTATTAGTTTAGATTAGGTTTTCTTTTTTTATTTTAGTTTAGTTATTATTTTTTTTTATTTTATTTATTTTTAGGTTTAGTTTAGGTTTAAGTTTAGTTTATTTTTCTTTAATTTATTTTATTTTATTTAGGTTTAAGTTTTTTTATTTTAGTTTTAGGTTTAATTTAGTTTAAGTTTAATTTTCTAGGTTTTTAGGGTTTAAGGTTTAGGGTTTATGGTTTGGGGTTTACGGTTTTGGCATTAGGGTTGTAAGTTTTAAGGTTGTAGGTTTAGGGTTTATGGTTAAGGTTTTAGGGTTTAGGGTTTAGGGTTTTAGAGTTTAGGGTTGTTTGGATTTGGGTTTAGAGTTTAGGGTTTAGAGTTAATTTTAGTGTTTAGGGTTACTTTAGGGTTTAGGGTTTAGGTGAGCACGAAGGTTTATTTATAAAACTAAAACATACCACTAAGCAAAATCTACTATAGAAATAGAGTCGGGATTGGGATTATAACAAGTTATTACATTGTTGAAATGAAGTTGTTGTTAAAAATATACTTATCTTTATCTTACTAAGATCAATTCTTTAAAGTTTAACTTGCTAAAGAAAAAGCCAAAAATTATAAATTAGTACATGAATAAATTTGAAGTATTACTGTTATCTTCTAAAATTAGGGAAAGATTAAACTAATGTTGTTTAGGTTTAGATGACTTGAGCCTTAAACTTAAAGACACTACATAAAATGAATTTGCATGTGGCTTTTTGAAACTTTAGATTTCAAATAACATCAAAAATTCTTGCACTAATAGAATGTCATCAAATGTAAGAATTATTCTTTCCACCATTAAATCATATTCAAATGAATATATCTAAATGAAGTAACACTTAATAAAAGAAAATAGAAAAAATGATAGATCTTATGTTGGGATCCAAAATCTCTCTTAAATCATATTTTAGATGTCAAAAAAAAAATTTGAGTGTCATAAATCTCTCACAACACTATGGCATTTTTTTAAGCATTGACTTAGGAGTTTTACTTGAGCTTTCTTTCTTTTGTGTTGAAGTGAATTTGTTACATTATGTTTTGACATTGAGTCTCAATGTAGAGAGCTATAGTTTTGGAAATCCATGCGAGATATTGAGTTTGGATTATTCTTTTACTACTTATCAAGAGATTTTTGTTAGATACAATCACTTGTAAAATCTCATTCAATAATACTTTGCATCAAATCTCCCTAATTGGCCAAGATATTGAGTATTGTCTCAGAGCATTGAAATCCTACTAGAGAGAGATTTTTAAAGCACAAATTTAGCTCTTCGACATATCTGCTAAATTTAAGGTGTTGTAGTTAAGAAGACAATGTCGATTAAAAAGGAGTTTTATGATCAGATAGGCTATCACTGCTACAAAAGAAGATTGCTCACAAATGGACACTTAGGTGTCTAAAATTAAGTAGATTCTTTCTTCATTTTTCCAGGAATAAGAAGCTACCCTTGACATCTTGATAGAGATGGTCTCATATATATAAAGCTCATACATTTTTTGTATATATAAGAAAAATTCTAATCATTTGTGAAATCTCTTTTAGTTAGTTTAGGTTTAGGATTTTAGGGTTTAGGGGGTTTACAGTTTAGGGTTTAGGGTTTGGGGTTTAAGGTATAGGGTTTAGGGTTTTAGGTTTTAGGGTTTAGGGTTTAGGGTTTAGGGTTTAGGGTTTAGGGATTAGGGTTTAAGTTTTAGGGTTTAGGGTTTAGGGATTAGGGTTGTAGGTTTATGGTTGAGTGTTTAGGGTTAGAGTTTTTTTATGATTTTTTTATTTTTATTTAAAGTAAAGTAGTTTAGGTTTATTTAGTTTATTTAATTTATTTTTATTTATTTTAGTTATTTATTTTTTTATTTAGGTTTATTTTATTTTTATTTAGTTTACTTTATTTATTTTAGTTTAGGTTTTATTTTAGTTTATTTTTTAGTTTAAGTTTAGGTTTATTATTTTTAGTTTAGTATTATTTTTAATTTTATTATTGAGGTTTAGGTTTTATTTTTTATTTTTAAGGTTTAAGTTTTTATTTTATTTTTTTAGGTTTAGGTTTTAGGTTTTTATTTTAGGTTTTTTTTAGGTTTTTCTTAGTTTAGGTTTAGGTTTATTTTTAGTTTATTTTATTTTATTTAGTTTATGTTTAGGTTTAAGTTTAGTTTATTTTATGTTTAGGTTTTATTATTTTAGGTTAATTTATTTAAGTTTAGGTTCAGTTTTATTTTATTTTTATTTTAGGTTTAGGTTTTTTTATAGTTAAGGAATTAAGTTTTATTTTATATTTACTTTTAAGTTTATTTTATAAGTTTAGGTTTTTATTTAGTTTTTATTTTATTTAATTTTTTTTAGGTTTATTTTTTTTTATTTTACGTTTAGTTATTATTTTATTTTATTTTTTTATTTTCTTAGTTTAGTTTAGGTTTTTATTTATTTTATTATAGTTTAGTTTTATTTTTTATTTTATATTTCTTTAGGTTTAGGTTCTGATTTAGGTTTATGTTTTAGTTTTAATTTATTTTATTCTCTTATTTTATCGGGCTTAGGTTTTTTATTTATTTTATTTTTAGGTTTTATTTGGTTTAGATTTTGGTTTTTAGCTTTCTAGGGTTTAGGGTTAATTTAGGGTTTAGGGTTTGGAGTTTAAGGTTTAAGGTTTCAATTTTAGGGTTTAGGGTTTAGGGTTTAAGATTTAGGGTTTAGGGTTGAGGTTTTAGGGTTTAGGTTTTTAGGGTTTAGGGTTTAGGGTTAGGGTTTTTAGGGTTTAGTGTTTAAGATTTTGGGTTTAGGTTTTAAGTTTAAGGTTCAGGTTTTAGTTTAGGGTTTAGGGTTTTATTTTTTTTTTTAAAATAAAGAACAAATTCAGATTCAACATTTCTTATTTTTGATTTTATCAACCAAGTAAGAAACAAAATTTTCTTATACACAAGTGATGATAAAGATAAAAAATGAGCATGCATAGAGAAAATTAAAAGATAACTAGAAGCAGATAAAGACACGTTCCATAACCAGTGATGGGATTGACCATTCTTCAATTTCTCCGGTCCCCATCGAACCACCCCTCTCAAGTGGGATCCACCATCATATCATCCCTCCTCCAGCCACCATGATGGTAACCTCCCTCTCTCTCCCTCCACCCACCACTACTCGACCACCACCTCCATCCACTAGCAAGATCCACCACCACCATTATGAGCCTCTATCTTTGCCTTTACAGCTAGGCCAGGCACAGGTGATGTTCACGTCAAGGTTCTGCCCATTCTTTAGATCTAGGTTTAGGTTTAGGTTTATTAGGTTTTACGATTTAGGTTTATTTTTTTTCATTTATTTAGTTAATTTAGGTTTAAGTTTAGGGTTTAGGGTTTAGGGTTAGGGTTTAAGGTTTTGAGTTTTGGGTTTTGGGTTTTCGTGTTTTGGGTTTAGGTTTAGGGTTTATGGTTTAGGGTTTATGCTTATGGGTTATGGGTTTAGAGTTTAGGATTTAGGATTTAGGGTTTAAGGATTTTATTTATTTTTAAAATTATGTAAACCGATAGGTTTATGTTCATTTAGTATATTTAGTTTATTTATTATTTTTATTTAGGTTTATTTTTATTTTTATTTAGTTTGTTTTATTTATTTTAGATTTATTTTCTTTAGTTTAGGTTTTTTATTTTAGTTTAATTTTTTTTTGTTTAGGTTTAGGTTTAGGTTTATTTTTTAACAGAGTTTTAGTTTTATCTTATTTTTTAGGTTTAGATTTTATTTTTTATTTTTAGGATTAGGTTTAGTTTTTATTTTATTTTTTTATGTTTAGGTTTTTGGTTTTTATTTCAAGTTTATTTTTAGATTTTATTTTTTAGTTTAGGTTTAGGTTTACTTTTAGTTTATTTTATTTTATTTTGTTTAGGTTTAAGTTTAGGTTTAGTTTATTTTGGGTTTAGGTTTAGGTTTTATTTATTTTAGTTTAAGTTTAGATTTGTTTTTTATTTATTTTAGGTTTAGGTTTTTTTTAGTTTAAGGTTTAGGTTTTTTTTTATTTATTTTATGTTTTATTTTATTTTTTGGTTTATTTTTATTTAGGTTTTATTTTATTTTATTTTATTTTAGTTTTAGTTTCAATTTAATTTAGGTTTTTTATTTTTTATTTTAGTTTAAGTTTTTATTTATTTTCTTTTAGTTTAGTTTTTTATTTTCTTTTTAGCTTTAGGTTTGGGTTTAGATTTTAGTTTTATTTTATTTTATTTTTTATTTTATTTTAGATTAGGTTTATTTATTTATTTTATTTTGGCTTGTGTTTTTTTAATTTATTTTATTTTTAGGTTTTATTTAGTTTAGGTTTTGGTTTTTAGCATTTTATGGTTTAGGTTTTAAGGTTAGTTTAGGGTTTAGGGTTTGGGATTTTTGGTTTAGGGTTTAGGGTTTAAGGTTTAAGGTTTGGGATTTTGGTTTTAGGTTTTAGGGTTTAGGGTCTTAGGGATTATGGCATAGGGTTTAGGGTTTATGGTTTAGGATTTTAGTGTTTAGGGTTTAGGTTTAGGGTTAAGTTTTAGGTTTAGGTTTTAAGTTTTAGTTTAGAGTTTAAGGTTTTTCTTAATAGAGAACAAATTCAAATTCAATATATCTTCTTTTTGATTTCATCAACCCAGTAACAAACAAAGTTTTCTAAAACATAAGCGATGACATAGATCAAAAATGAGCACGCATAGACCAAATAAAAAACCCTAGATAACTAGAACCATCTCTAATGTAAAGACACATTTCCATAAGCAGCAGCTCAGATCGGTCGTTCTTCAATTTCTTCAGTTCCCATTAGGAAACCTTGACCTCTCGATAAGTGGGATCCATCATCATATCCCCGATCTCTCCCTCCGCCACCACCATGGTCGCTCCTCCCGCTTCCATAACCACCACTACTCTGACCACCACCTCCGTATCCACCAGCCTCTAGATCCCCCACAACCACTGTGATAATCACTGCCTCCTCTTCCATCTCCATCGACAAATCTAAACTCAGCTTAGTTGAAGGTGATGTTCTTACCGTCAAGGTTCTACCCATTCTTAGGGTTTAGGTTTAGGTTTATTAGGTTTTAGGGTTTAGGTTTACTTTTAAATTTTTTTAGTTACTTTAGTTTTAGGTTTAGGGTTAGGGTTTAGGTTTAGGGTTTGGGGTTTGGGATTAAGGTTTAGGGTTTAGGGTTTAGGGTTTTAGGTTTTATGCTTTTAGGGTTTAGGGTTTAGGGTTAGGGTTTAGACTTTAGTGTTTAGGCTTTAGGGTTTAGGGTTTTTAGGGTTTAGGGTTAGTTTAGGGTTTAGAGTTTAGGGTTTAGAGTTTAGGGTTTAGGTTTTTAGAGTTTAGAGTTTAGGGTTTAGGTTTTTAGGGTTTATGGTTTTAGGGTTTAGGGTTTAGGGTTGTAGATTTAGGGTTTAGGATTTAGGGGTTAGTTTTAGGGTTTAGATTTTAGGGTTAGGGTTTTTATTATTTATTTATTTATTTTAAATTAAGTAAACTTGTAGGTCTAGTTTTATTTAGTTTATTTTCTTATTTATTTTAGTTTATTATTTTATTTTATTTTTATTTAGGTTTATTTTTATTTTTATTTAGTTTAGTTTATTTATTTTATGTTTATTTATTTTAGTTTAGGTTTTTTATTTTAGTTTATTTTTTAGGTTTAGGTTTAGGTTTAGGTTTATTTTTTAGTTTAGTTTTATTTTTATTTTATTTTAGGTTTAGGTTTTATTTTTTATTTTTTAGGTTTAGGTTTAGGTTTTTATTTTATTTTTTAGGTTTAGGTTTTAGGTTTTTATTTTAAGTTTAATTTTAGGTTTATGTTTATTTTTAGTTAATGTTTATTTTATTTATTTTAAGTTTAGGTTTAGTTTATTTTAGGTTTCGGTTTAGGTTTTATTTATTTTAGTAGTTTATTTTAGTTTAGGTTTAGCTTTATTTTTTTTTATTTTAGGTTTAGGTTTTTTTTTTAGTTTAGAGTTTAGGTTTTATTTTTATTTATTTTAGGTTTATTTTTTTAGGTTTAGGTTTTATTAGGTTTTATTTTATTATTTTAGGTTTATTTTATTTTTTATTTTAGGTTTAGTTTTATTTTATTTAGGTTTTTTTATTTTTTTAGTTTAGTTTTGCTTTTATTTATTTTATTATAGTTTAGATTTTATTTTATATTTTATATTTTGTAGGTTTAGGTTCTGGTTAGTTTAGATTTAGGTTTTTTTAATTTAATTTAATTTATTTATTTTTGGCTTAGGTTTATTTATTTATTTTATTTTTAGGTTTTATTTAGTTTAGGTTTATGTTTTAGCTTTTAGGGTTTAGGGTTTAGGAATTTTTTTTAGAATTAAGAAAAGAAAGTACAAGTCCTTAGAGGGGGTAAATCTCTAAACTAATTTTAAAGAGCAACAATAAGTCCTAAAGAGATAAAGCCCCTAACTATTACAATAATATAAGCAAAAGAAAAAAAAAGGAAAAGCGACCAAATCAACAACAACTCGTCCATGTGCGCAACAACAACATCCATTAAGTCCTTTTGATACTAACAAGATCCACCTGCAAGATTCTCCCAACCTATAAAAGAAATATGCAACATACTAATGAAAGAATGAGTACAATTAAGCAAACATAAGAGTATGAGCAAAGAAAAGGAGAAGTAAAGAAAAGGCTCAGCTCAGTTACAATCATCTCGAGCAACACTATATGTAAGCATCCAAACATCAAGAAGGGTTACAATTACATATAGTGCTACCATAATAAAGGGAAACATCAAGGACATCATTGCCGGCCTCTTGTAGCCCATCATCCAAAGTCCATCATCACGCAAGGCTACAAACTCCCAAGCGAGACATAATAGCCAACCATAAAGCCACCAAAATAAATAAGCCCAATAAGATAGAAAATCAACCAACCATCGAGGGGCATGACAGTAGGAACACCACCAAAGCCACCAAAAGGAATAGCAACATCAAAGGAGCAAGCATCATGACCTTAACAACACAAACCGAAAAAACCAAGACCAAAATAAAAACACAAGAACTCATGTCCTCCACAAGCAAACAAGAAATGTTTAGGTTGTCACCCAAAGTAGAAAAGGCGGGAACAACCAAGAGGAGAACCATAACAGTAGGCCAACCAAGTATGTCACCAATAGAGTAGGAAAGAAAGGCCAAAATAGCCATCATCCAACCAACCAGCCAAAAAAGCCAACCAACCTAGCCATCAACATAGCCTCTCCCAACCACCACTACAAGAGAAAATCCAAATCAATGAAAGACCAACAATCATCCATCATGCCAAAACCACCCAAGACAACCGGAAAAGTGTAGAAAACATAGCATCCACCAAACCCAACCAAAGCAGAAATTATGATCGTGAGGTAAATAGCCAAAATAAAATGGAAAAAGACCTAAGACCACTAAAAAACAACATGTACAACATTTACACCAAACCCAACAACAAAAGAGGAGCAATATCAATGAGTGCAAACATCATAACCACAACCAAGTTAGGCGATACACCAAACCAAGTCACCAAATCCCAAAGATAAAAAACAGCCACTAAACAACCATCAACCAACCTACCCAAAATAACAACAAAAATGAAAGCAGCTACAGCCAAGAGAGGAAGACCATTATAGGAAGAGGCCGAAACCACAACCAAAAGAAACAAACCCAAACCAACAAAACTAACTACCAAAACCCAATCCGCAAAAAAGAAGAAATAATAATCAACAAATAACCTCCACTTTGCCAAATCCAATCCAAAAGTAGACCACCAATAGGCCCTCCAATCTTCCACCAACGAAAGCAGATACACCAACCAACACATCCAAATAACCAACCTAGCCGACCAACCAACCCACAAAACCACCACCCGACCAACCAAGAAAATCCAACACACTTAAGGAAGCAACCAGAGATATGGAAAACCCCATACAAAAATAGCAGAAAAGAAACCACAAATAAAGGTCACCAAATATAAGCAATAATAATCACCCACCAAGAAAATAGCACCACAGCCAAAAAAACCAAAATAACCAGTAGAAAAAAAAGGTAGCAACCAAACCAAAAGCAAGAGCTCAAACAAAACCTAGCATAGGCCTAAGAGTGAAAATAAGCAAATGGCCACAACCAAAGAGGGTTTACAATGGGAAACTAAAAGTAATGGCTCATCAAAACCAATAGAAAAACCAAACCAAAAAAATTATAATGAGATAAGGTAATCCAGTGTTATCCAGATTGACCAAACCCTTAAAAGTTTAGGCAAATTTTAATTGTCAAATAAAGTAAAATCAGTTAAGTTGGCACCTAAAGTAATAAATTAGCATAAGCATTATCTTCATGAAGGATATGGGAAATTTTATAACAAACTTGAGAAAGAAGAATTTTAGTATGATTGAGAAGATAAAATAAATCAACATTTTTGTTCTATTAGATTTAGTATGTCAAGAAGCAAGAGTGCATCAACTTCAATTTGAAGTTGAGGAAACCTTTATTCAAACAAATTTCAATAGCTTTATTAAAAACCATAAGCAGCATAGATAACATAATAGGCTTTGAGAAGATAGGCAAAAGCACAAATGATAGTACCTTTAGAATCCCTAAGATTACCACCACAACCATATTTATTGGAAGCAACAAAACCATCAGTATTCACTTTAATCAAATTATATTTGGGTTTGATCCAATGGATAATCCTAGCTATTTTATAAGAGTCAGCATCAAGCAGAATGATAATAAATGTTTTAGCCACAAATTTATAGCCTCTAAAATGAATGTTACTAATAAGATTAGCATTAAATAGAGCATGAATTTTTTCTTTAGTTCTAGCTAGGATCTTTTTATGGCTCATAGGAATACCATGATATTTAGCATCATTTCTGTCCATCCAGATGAACAAGAAAAGGGTAATAGCAACTAGAACTTTATATGACCTTTCATAATTTTTTGGAAACACGCTTCAAGAAGTTGATATATAGAAAGAGAGTCATGAAAGTAGCTAGTATTAAATAAATCATCTTACCATAACCATAATTTAGAACCAATAGCACCATTGACAAAAACATGATTAACATTTTCAATATGAAAGCAACAATAACACTTTTGAAGGAAAATAAAACCCTTTATTCCGAGCAAAAGTCCACAATAAAGTTATTCAAAATCCTCCAAGTTAAAACCAAATAGAAAATGGGAATGATATTGCTCTAAAGTTTAATGAAAACATTATAGGAGTTTTTCTTATCTCTAATAAAATTCCAAACCTCTTTAAGAACAAAATCACCATTGTAAGAAACCTTAAATAGAATTTGGTCAGGTTTGTCAGAGAAAATAAGGATATTTTGAAAGTTATCTAAAAGAGAAATAGGGATATAATTCTCAAGTTTGTTTTTATTCCAAGTGTTATTATTGCAAAAAGAGTTAACTTTAATAGCTGCAGTAGAGTGGGTAGATAAAAGGGAGTTAATAGAGCCATTGCCAATCCAATTGTCTTGTCAAAAGAAAGAAGAACTCGCATGAATACCCCATGATATTAAGGGTTCAACAACCCATTTGATGGAGCAAAGCCTTTTCCAAACCAAAGAGTCACCAACTTTATAAGCACAGATAAGAGGGTGTTTACCATGGAAATATTCTTTCATCATAAAATTAGCCCAAAGGATATCATTTTTCTAAAATTCCAGTGCTTATGAGAGAAGGCAATAATAGCTTCACGAATCGGTTTGCAACTGAGATGACCTTCACCCAAGAGACCACAACATTTATGCAGGAAGTCCAATGCATTCTTTTAGTAGAATTATTGGATCCCCAAAAAATTTATTAAGCAAGCGATCAATTTTGATAAGAGTAGCATTAGTGGGGATAATAGATTGAATCAAATAATGAGGCATTGAATTGAGAGTGCTTTTAAGAATAGTGAGCCTACCATCAAAGGAAATAAAATGAAATTCCTAAACAAAAATTTTATTTAAAATTTTTTGAATTAACTCATAAAAGATGGGATCATTTTGGACCTATAAAGAGGAGCACCCAAGTACTTAAGAGGAAGGTGTTGATGTTTAAAGGTAGGGATATATAATATTTGATTACTTTTATTATTGGAGATGCTTGAAGAAGTAATAGAATAGCTTTGTTATCATTGATAGATAGACCACTTTCTCCAAATTTATTTATAAAATCTTGAGATTCTTGATATGATGAATAGAAGCATTGCATAAAATAATGAAATCATTTGAAAAGCTTAAATGAGAAACAAGAAGACCACCAAGAGTTCTATAATACATGCTAGGATTGTTTAACAATAGATCATTGATGCTCCTAGATAAGTACTCAACAATAATAATAAATAAGGCAGGAGATAAAGGATCCCCTTGTCTTAGGCCATGGGAAGAAGGAAAGAAGCCCAAGGCTTCCCCATTAAGAAAAATAGAAAACCAAGAAATTATTAATATAATTTTAATAAAGAAAGATAAATTTATCAAAAAAACCCAAATAAATTCAAAATATGGATAAGGAAATCACAAGAGATATTGTCAAAAGCTTTGGTAATATCTAATTTGAATAGAATGTTGCCATCTATAGTCTTAGAATCTAAATCATGAATTAATTCCTAAGCAAGTATAATATTATCAGAAATAGATCTACCTCTAACAAAACTAGTTTAGTTTAGAGAGATAATCGTATGAAGTAAAGAATTGAGCCTATTGGTTAGAATTTTGGAAATCAATATTGAAGGTGCAAAGACTAGGTCTAAAATCTAAAATCACTTTCTTAGGTATGAGGGTGCTAGAAAAATTACCATTTTAAAATCAACCTTAAATCATTTTAATAATAAACTAGTATTTTGAAAAATGAGTGAGTCCCTCAATTAGAATCTATATTCATGCTATTAAGAACTTTAAAATTTCCTCTTCATTAGCTTCAATAGTAAGCAAATCATTATCATTATTTATAATAGAAGAATTAAGTGTGATTTAGAAATAGCTTCATAAGAGCAACTCTTATTAAGCATATTTCTAAAGTAATGGTTGAATCCTTAATATAATTATTCTCTATAATCCATTCTCCATTATCATCTTTAATTTTTTTGAATATTATTTAAAGCTCTCTTTTTATTAACTAAAGCATGGAAATATCTAGTATTTACTCACCATCCATAATATGTTTGTTAGTAGCTTTTTGGCCAATAAGTCTCTTCCATATTTTGAAAATTAACAAGTTTATCTTTTACCAAGTCCTTAATCTTAGTAGGATCAGACATAATAGAGACTTCAAGATCACAAACCAATTTTTCCATTTCTTTGATATTAGCAAAAAGGTTTTTAAAATGATGCTTGTTCCACCAACCTAGATTTTGTTTAAGTCTTTTAAGCTTAAACCAAAATCTATTCATCCCCATAATTAATTGTCGGATGTAAGGGAGCTTTCCAATTGTTAGCCACAACATTAAAGAAATCAATATGAATCCACATGTTCTGAAATCTAAAATGAGAGAAATTTTTTAATCTATTAGAGTTATCTTTACTAGAAATCACAAAAGGAGCATGATCCGATAAGGTTCTGCTTAAATGATCGACAGAAGTAATAGGCCATTAAGTAATCCAATGAGTATTAAAAAGAATCTCGTCCAACCATTGCCAAAGTCTAGTGTTTTGCCAAGTAAAATTTGAACCCTTAAAGCTAATATCAATCAAATTGCAATCAAGGATCATGTTGGAAAATTCTTCCATGGAGTGAATATTAGGGAGCAACCACCATCATTCGAAGAGAATAAAATAGTGTTCAAATCTCCACCAACAAACCAAGGTTTATTGATAGAGGTAGCAAAATTCTTCAAATTTTCTCAAAGAAAATTTCTACCAAATCTATTACAAGATGCATAGATAATAGAGCCCAAAACACAATAGTCACCATAAGATATTTGAGCATTGACAACTTGTTAAAAATCATCAAGAATAGAAATCTCCACAAAATTATTCCAAAAACACAAAATTTTGTTACTAACATTAGAGAAAATTTATTGAAATCGATCATTCTAGTAACATGGTTAATTTTGTTTGCATGAATAAGAGGCTCCAAAATAATAAGTAAAGAAATATTATGAATACGATAAAGGTTTCTAATACAGTTATGAATAGAGAGGGTACCGATCCCTCTAACATTCCAAACAAGAAAATTAAACATAAGGAAATAAAAGGGGTTAAGAAAAGGTTAATTAAGAGGAGAAGGAGGCCACAACTAATCTAGTATTTTGGGACAATTTGGGAGGAAGTTTTATCATTTTTTTTTTCTTTTAGCATGATAAGTTTGGAAACCATTTCATTTTCCCATAGAATCATCATCTAAGAAGGATTTAGCAACATTTATCATAGATTTAAGGGAAGTCTCCTATATAGAAGTGAGTTCTCCTTCTTCCAAGCCATTAAAATTTATTAAAGGCAAATGAGCATCAGGTATAGCAAGAAGAGCCAAATAAATTTATTAAGAAGAGGTGTGAACATCTAGCCCTTCTTCTTCAAGATTATTAGACAAAACCAAATCTTTTGAGAATTTAAATCATTTTGAACTAAAGTCGTTTTCAAACTAAATATCATGAGAAACAAAAGCCATATTCTCCATTGAATTCAAATGATGCATAACATCGATATCCTCATTAATATTTTCAATTAAAGATTTATTTTCATCAATCAAAATTGGTAAGGATGTGAGAATCGACTTAAAGGAAAAATAATCATCATCCAAAAGTTTAGAGAAATTATTATTTTCCACATTAGAAACCTTCAATTGCACAAAAGGGTAAAATAGCATTATTAGGAACATTCAATGAATCTTTTTTTTCTGAATTAACTTTTTGATATTTAACAGTGGTCAGCCTAGGGTTTGGAACAATAGTTTCCTTAATAGAAATTTTATTTTCTAAGTGAGGATGTAGAATGAAATGTTCAAAATTATTGTGCCTGTAGATTTTACAATGAGAACAAAAGACACAAAAAATTTTAAAATCAACTTTCTGCATATAATTGTAATTTTCAGATACCAACCAGATTTCTTTGGGGTGTTTCTTGGTAATGTCCAATTCAATAAGGATTGTAGCCAAGAAAGGTCAAGATTCGTATGTGTTGCCTAATCAATTTGCAACGGCCAACCAAATAAAGTCCCCACATCAAAAAGGAATTGATGACTAATGAAATGAATTCACATATTGGGGAGAGAAATACAAATTGGAATGATTGGGGATTCTTTCCTAATATCAAATAGTGGAATCCATTTCAACAACCTCATTTGGCAATTGAAAACAAAATAAGAATGATAAGTAAAAACATTTGAGAAATCCAAATCATTCATTAACTTAATCAAAATGTTGTGAAGATCAATTAAACCAATCGTAAAAGCACCCAAAAGTTTCAGACAATGAAAGAAAACACAATTATTTTCCAGATTTAGCCTATGAAGAGTAAACTTTGCAACCAAAGTGAATTCAAATGGCTTAGCAAGCATTTCCATTCGAGAGCACATAGCCACGCATGCCTCAAAAGAAGTCAAAATAAGTTCTAGGGACTCACATGAATAGTTATCCATACTAGTAAGGACATCTTTGAATGATTTTGATGCAACCAAAGCCAAGGTAGTTGATACCCTAGTAGGATCCATTGGATCCATCAGTTTCCCCCATGGAATCATCAGGGAAGATGCCAGTGTCACTCCAAGTAAAACATGAAAGCGGCCAATGGCCATCAATTCTAGAAGGAATCCAATGAGAATCATGCCAAATAAGTGTCAACCAATGGCCAGAAAGTCAAAAATGAGAAAGGAAAAGGGGAATTGCGAGAGCACAAGTTCGAGGGCTCGGGCAGTGGGTGGGTTTAGGTTTAGGTTATTATTTTTTAGTTTAGTTTATTTTTTATTTTTTAGTTTATTTTAGGATTATTTCATTTTAGGTTTAGGGTTTAGGGTTTAGGGTTTGGGGTTTAGGGTTTAGGGTTTAGGGTTTAGGTTTTAGGGTTTAGAATTTAGTGTTTAGAGTTTAGGGTTTAGGATTTTAGGTTTAGGGGTTTTAGGTTTAGGGTTAGGTTTTAGTTTAGGGTTTAAGGTTTTGGGTTTTAATAAGAACAAATTCATTCAACATTTCTTCTTTTGATTTCATCAACCAAGTAACACACTATTGAACTCACTTTTGGAGTGAGTTCTCAACCTCCTCTTCTTAGACCTTGGAACCTTCTAGACACTAAGGTTTCCTTAGTCATAAGACACTTTTAGAGATTAGGTGAACACTTGACCTAAGCCTAGAGACTTAGAAGGGTTAATAATAGGATTAGGCCATGCCTTAGGGACTTAGGAAAATCACTTACCTTATAGCCTAAACCCAATCAATGTACACCTTCTTAAATTCAATTCAAATCCAAATTTCCAACCAAACCTCAAACTCAATGTCAAATCCAAATCCAAGTCTAAACTCAATTCCAAATGATTGAAACCCAAGATCAAATCCAAACTTGAAATCTTTCCCAAGCCCTTTAATTAACCTTCATGAACTTAGCCAAATTTCCATCCAATTCAATCCAAACTCAGTTGATTTTCTTATAAATCAATTATACCTTCAATTATCTTCTCAAATATAATTGAAATATAAATTCAAATAGCCCAAACCAAATCCAAAATCAAATCAAACCCAATTTAAACCATTTAAGCCATTTCCTTGAACATGGCCAAAACCCATCTAAATTAATCAAAAAATCTTGAATCAATCATTCCTTCAATCATCTATCCAAATATAAATGAAACCAATCATCTAGTCAAACCAAAATCAACCCAAGTCAACCTAACCCATTTGACTTAAAATATTCAAATAAATAGAAACTCATTTGAATCTAAACCAATTATATTGAATTTATATATAAATCTTAAATATATATATATATATATATATATATATAATATATAAACTCAACTAAATCAAACTCAACCCAAAATAAAGTCAACTAAATCCAATTGGTTCACTTGACCTAAAGTGGCCAATTTGACCTACATGAACCAAAATCCAATTCAATCCAAATCAAAGTGAATTATGTCAATCTAAACTTCATGTCATGATTGTTGATCACCCTAGGATGATCAATTGATATAAATTGGGTCAAACCAAGTCCTAGCCCATTGAGCAAGTCAACCCTTTATATGAACCCAAACTAGCAAATTACAACCTAAGCCAAATCCATTGAAACTAATGATTCAAATCAACCCTAAAATGAACATTTAAACATGACTTGACTTTAATTGAGCCAAACCTAGCCCAATTGGTCCTCTTGCCCCAGGTTGACCCAAATTGACATAAAGGGTCAAATTATACTAAACCCAAGTTAAATCAAAATTAAATCAAACCATACAATACTATCCAAATAGTCATATGAACTTAACCTAACCCTTAGTTTGACCAATTTGACCAATTGGTCCAACTTTTGACCCAATTTGGCCCAAATGGGTCAAATTGAGCCAAACTTAACCAAATGAACTCCAAATGACATGAAATTTGGTCCAACTCACTTTTGACTCATTTCAAATATGGCCAAATTAAAGTCAATGCCAAATGACCACTCGACCCTTGGGCTAAGGGTATCACATAAAAAAACTGATGTAAATGATCATTTCTCTTTCTTACCCACTTGTCTCTCATCAATTGGTCCACCTAGGCACCAAGGACACTGTCCAACCTGATCCAAGAGGTGGTTAGGTCAGCCATGACTTATGAGGAGGTGAAATACCTCCTTTCCCCCATTAGAACACTTTGCATGAAGGACCTCCACTTCCCTTTGCTAGGACACCCACTTGTCCTTCATAGCAATCACCTCCCATGCCTTGGACAACCAAATTAAGCCACCTAAGAAGAATCTCAACCACCCCAAACTAAGGACACCCACTTGGAGCCAAAACTCACCATGAATGAGGTGATTTTTGTCCATTGCAAGGAGACAAAAAATAGAGAGGCAAAAACTCTTCCTCACACACTCATTTCACTCTCTTAGAGCTCCCAAACCAACCAGCAACCATTCCAACTTAGTTTTTAAGCAAAATCCATCAAAATCAAGTGGATTCTAGCGAGGAAGCAATGACCATTGGTGGATACATTATTCTGAAGTGAAGCAAGAGCATGAACCCATTCCAAAGCTTTTCTACACTCGAGCATGCTCATCATCACCTACCGAAAATCATCTCGGTGTGGTAATTTTCAAGAACCTAACCTTAGGTTCTTTTTTATTTGTGAGTTTTGCTTAATTTTTGGAATTTTCTTTAGATTACACTTGCATTTTTTTATTTTACATCATCCCCACGCATTTTGAGTGATTTTCAGCAAAGATCGCCAAAAAAATCAGGGCTAAAATGAAGTTTTCCATTCAATTTTTTCACATGAATGATAAAAATCACGCCAAATAGTGTTTAGTTTCTATCTTCGCCAGCCATTTGATCTCCCATTCAGGGAGATGGATGGCTCAGATCATGTGGATCACATGGCTCTGATCGATGGATCACATGGCTTAGATCATGCAGATCGCGTATCGATCTGGATCATCCGATCCACACTTTCTTGTTTCGCTCATTTCGATGTGGCACCACCCAGCGTGCCACATGTGTCGCATGGTCTAGTCAATGCCGTGGAGCGTTGGAGAGTTAAGTAATAAGATATTAGGATTTTCTACTTTTAAAATTAATTAAAAACACTTGAAACTTCAAAATTCATAAAAAAAAAAACTAAACTTTTCAAGTAAGGGTTTGTTGGATTTGTATTTCCGAGAGGAATCCAATAAATCCAAAAGCCCCAAATTTTACTAAATATTTTGAGTTTAATTTAAGTTTTAGGGAAAATCAAATTTCATTAATTAAACCAAAAAGACACATCAGATTGATTTGAAAATTTTAAAGATTAAAAGTGAGCTTAAAATCTACCTACCATACAAATTTCAAGTTAAAAGAATTTCTGGATTAGGAGATATTGCATTCTGAAGTTCAAATAGTTAAAATAAATTAATGGACTTTATAAAAATCATAGAAAATCATTTAAATCAGCTGAAAATCTAGAAAATTATAACAAATCATAAAAAAAAATCATAAAAATGCAAGTGAATAATTATTTTGAAGGTAGTTTAGAGGAGATTCAATTAAAATTGATCCTAATTAATTTTGAACAATAATTAAGGCTTAATTTAAGTTTAATTAAAAACTTAATTAGCTTAATTACTCTCTAATTACCTAAGTAATTAATCCCAAACTTTCTGAGGTTGATTAATGGGATGACCTCTGCCTCCCAATTTTTTTTGGGAATTATTATTTGGTTAATTAGGGAAATTGGTTGTCTTAACCTTAATTACTTATTAGGCAATTAATTAATTCTTAATGGTAAGAAAATCATTAATTAAGCTTGCTAATCATTGTGAAATAGTGAATGGGCATGGGGAATGAGATTGAGACTTCTTTCCCAATCTTTTCCCTAAGTCCATTTCACTTGAATGGAATTAATTATTTTGGGATTAATTGATGGTTTAATTCTTTAATTAAATTGCCTAATTAATCATTTGAAACTATAATCACATGGAATCTTAATTAATCAATTCATGGGTAGATCTTAAGGTGTTCAATAATCTAAAGATATTTAAGGAAATTATGGTTAACCCACATCTGTGAGAAAAACATGAAAGTACTTAATTAAGTTTCTTAACTAAATTAATCACTAATTGTGAGCCTCTTTCATTTCTTAGGTTCATTGCTGATTTAATTTTCAATGTATGTACATATTATGTTGGTTCATAATTACTTGGTTAATTAAATTAAGGCAACATAGGTAAGGGTTAATTAATGGATTTAATGCATAGTACTACCTAATTAACCCATAAAATCAACTTAATTAATTTTCATTAAAGAATTAAATCACAAAATGGGAATGATATGATCAAAAAATCTTTCCCTCATTTCTTCAAACCAAATCAAATATGAAATTAAAAGTAATAATTAAAAATCCTTGGTTTTCTTTAAATGCTTTTATTTTATTTGATCATCCTTAGAAATTAATTTAATTGAATGAAATGACATGTTTATACTTATTCATTCCTTTCCAATAATGTTAAATGTTGTATGTCATTTGAAATCATACATCATATTTACAAAATTAATTAAATCAAATGGTTTTCCTTTATGTTAAACTTGCATGTGTTGATTTAATTTATAATATGTGTGTTTATTATCACTATTAAATCCAAACATATTTTCCAAAGCTTATAAATGAATGGTTACATATGATATGAATGCTAGTTATAAATACATAAGAGATGTATGTGATCATAACTTAAATGTATGAAGTGATGCTCCTTTCCTTTTATTCATGTATTGAGTTATGTAAGTGAGAATGTTAGTCGGTATATAGTCTGGACATCCCGGGAATATGAGGCTTTAGTTAGCCCCAATGAGGTCATTTGATTACCTCACTTCCCTGGTTTAACAATGGCATGTACTCCATTTGAATACATTGTTATGTATTTCAATACTAGAATTTGGATGAGGCTTTAATTCATATACATAAATGATATCCAAATTAAATACCATTTTTTGCATGATTTTATTCTCCAAATTATGAATACATGTGTATGTATTTAAGAAAAGTGGTATATAGTTTAGACATCCTAGAAATATGAGGCTTTAGCTAGCCCTAAAATGGTCATTTGATTACCTTGCTTCCCTAGTTTAATATAGGCATGTACTTGCTTATGTCTTTTATACATACATGTGTGTATTTAATTAGAGAATCGTAATCCTTCATTTTTATTAAAAAATACTTGGATTTGCAATTATTCAAGTGATTGAACTAATTGATCATGTGGTTTGGAGCTCTCTTTATTATGTTCATGTATGTAAATTTACATATGATTTGGATGTGATGGTATATAATCTAGATATCCCGGGAATATGAGGATTTAGCTAGCCCCAAGGAGGTCATTTGATTTCCTCACTTCCCTGGTTAACAATTATTGTATGCATAGGTATACCTAAGACTTAATAATATGAATGTTATATGTGATGGAAAGGAATGATTTAGCATGTGTCATGTGATAGTATTTCAATTAGATTAATCAAAAGTAGCCTTTCACATTGAATAAAATTATTTAAAGAGAACCTAAACTTAGGATTAATCTAAAATGTGTAATAAGCCATTCACTAAAGAGAACAAAATAAAATTAACATGTTTTAGAAAGTGGTTTAAGGTAGGGATGAAAGAAAACCTCTTTTCTTCTCTTTACAACACTTAGTTGCTAGTGTAGGTCATATGAAATAAAAGAAAACACAAATTAAAACTTGCAAATCAACTAAAGCACTTGAAGTGAAACCACCCTTTTGAAGTTGAATCATTCTACACTTAGAAAATCTTAACTCTAAAGCCTAGTTGGGACATACCACAAACCTTAATACACACATTAGATTAAGTCACCACTTCTAGCCTTATGTTAGATGGTGCATGGTGTGATATGTTTTTTTTGTGATGTATTATTTTAGACTTGGGTGTATGTTTCATAGATGGTAGGCCATGATTAGCCTAATCATGTTTTCTATGGGATTATTTTAAGGCCACTTAAAATAAATATAAATGCTCTTTTAGGTTATTTAAGCCCCATAATCTAAGTTAGGACAAGTGGGCTTGGGTACCCATGTGCAAGTTGCTAAGTCCAAATTATAAATATAACTACTTGGGTTGTATGTGTGTTTAGATAACACTTGTCTTGCAGGTGTAGTTAGATTTACTTTTCTTAATTTTAATGTCATTTTGCATTAGGAATTAAGATTAGTGTTATGGGGGGGATAAGGATGAGCATTGGCTAGAAGGATTTGTCTTGGGAGGCCATGTGATGCCTTTGAACTAGAGCAAACCAAAATAAAGAAGGAGGAAGATACATAAAGACATAAAGACTTGAAGACCCCCCCTAGCATTTATCATATGTAAATTGCAAATTATTCTTTATGTACGGTTGTATGGGTAGGGCTACCCATTTTTCTTTTTTTCGGGTTGTATGGAGGCACCACCACACGCCTATTATTCTTTTGTTAGCTAAAAGTATTTGATGTTGTGTTTAAAGTGCATTAGGATGACATGATTTTCTTAGTTTCTTTATATGTTTGATGTTTAAATGTGTGGCATGGAATGCAATTTGGTTCTTAGAAAACAAATTAACTTTTCTACCCAACTATAACTCATAACTAAAGTTTTAAATAATTCATAATCTCACATAAATTCTAGGATATAAATCAAAATAATTAAAAGATTTGCAACCCCTTTACTGAATGTTGAATGGCCAACAACATTCACATCATTTTTTTTCACTCTTGAAAATAAGGGATTACCATCCTTGCTTGATTGGGGAATGCTTGATCTGTGAGAGCATTCCTTATGTTGGAAAGCACCCCTTTCATGTTAATTTAGGGAACAACCTTATTTCATCATGCATGTAGGCATCAAAACCCCAAAGCCTTTATCAAAATTTAGTATCAAAGTAAATAAATTTGAAATAATTTTTCACTAGACTAAGTCATATGCTCATACCACTCATGCTCTAGTCTCTTAGGAGTGGGTTTAAGGAAATTAGTTTCTTTCTAATTAAATAACAGCCTAACTAATCTTACAAATCATATGACCAGACTTCACAGATTTAAAGTGTAGGAGGTGTTAATTGTCTGCCACTCCAAGCGATTGTAAGTCCAGCAGTCAGGTGGTTTATCCTCTCTTATGGAGTTAAACCATATGCCCATTTTTGCTTAGATTTAGGTCACGCTTTGGCTTATGCTAAAGCTCCCTAGATTTAAGATTCAAGGTGGCTATTTCTTTAAGGCTACAAGCATAAATCCTCACCTCTTATGCATCTCCACAATCTTGTGTTTTTGGATTACAAGTCCTAGCTTTCCAATGAAATGTCAACTTTAACACAATTGATCTTCTCTTCAATTTCAAAATTATAAATCCTAATCATAGGATAGGTTGAAATGCTCTCTAGGTTTCCTAATATTAAGAAAACTCCCTACTTATTTCATTTAGCTTCCATAATAAGTCTTCTCCTTGAGTTTTCCCACTTAATTTTCCAATACAACTAATCCTTTGAAAGTCTAGCCTTGACATCTTTGGAGACTTTAATTACTCTCTTAATTGAGAGTATTCTTAAGAGATTCACATCCCTTAGGACTTAATTAACTATGGAGGCTTTCCTCCATAGGGAACTTAACAAACCTGGCTTAATATAAAGCTTACTTTACTTTTTTATTTAAAGTAGGGGAAAGATCTTTGGTACATTCGAAGACCCATCATGCCTTAGGAGTCCTTATTAGGTGATTAGGTCCATTATAGGGGGATGATTTCTATCTTTCAAGATAGTGCATCTTTCTTTAATGTCATACTTGATCATGTACCCTTTAAGATCCGCATGGTGTCCCACATCTCAAAAATAAACACCATAGATTTTTTTGGTGTCTCCGCTAAGGAGGGTTCATCTCTCCACCTCTAGTAGTAATTATTGTCTCCAAACATTGATAGTGGACTTGTATTTTATATGGGTCCAAGACTATCTTTCTTTCTATTGGCACTTAGCCTATTTCATCCTTAGGTTGAGCTAGCTAACATCATTTAGGTTTTAAGACCTCACTCCATGTAGGTCTTAAAACCCACCCCCAATAGGTATAAAAAAATTTGAATTAACTAAAGGATGACTAAAAAATTTAGAACCTCTTTACCATTCTCTTGGTGAGGCAAGGTTCATCTCATACTTAAGAAAATAAACTATTTGCAAAAAATATATATACTTTCAAAAAGCATTTCTCAAATTAAAATTCACATGACAAAATATTTGCATTTAAAGTTAACCAAACCTCATGCAACAATATCCATGATTGTTGCATGGAGGTTCTTTTCAAAATTTAAAATTAAATAATTTTAAAATCATTTTTCTAAAAGCATAAATATCAAAATAGCAATCTCCATTCAACACACCTAATATTGTTGAATGTATATTTTATTTTGAAACAAGATCGTGATAGAAATATGAAATTTCATTTAGCACATCCTACATGTGCTAAGTTGAAATTTCTCTTTTCAAAACAACATCACACACAAATATCCCATCTTTGAAAATCAAACAAAAAATTAAATTGATTTCCATTTAACATACCTTAATTTGTTAAATGGGAGTCCCCTTTTTCAAAATCATTTTTGAATTTAATTTGACATAACCAAATTTGTCAAATGAGAATTCCCTTTTTCAAAATCAAAATAAAATTGAACCTTACTTAACATACCCACATTTTCTATGTATAGTTCCCTTTTTAAAATCATAAATAAATCAAACACATGTGAACTCCATTTGACATACCCAAATTTGTCAAATGAGAGTCCCACCTTTTCAAAATTGAAATCAAATTGAACTTTATTTAACATACCACATTTGTTAAATAGAAGTTCTCCGCTTTAAAAAAAAATAAAACAAACTCATCAAACACACTTGAGCCCTACTTAACATACCAAATTTGTTAAGTAAGAGTTTCATTTTTCAAAATCAAATCAAAATACATCAAACACATTAGGCTTCACTTTGCGTACCTAAATTTGCTAAGTAAGAATACTATTTTCAAATCTAATTCAAAAAAATCAAACACGTGACACATCATCATAAACAAAAAATACTTTCAAAATTATTTTTTCAAATAGGCACTTGAATCTCATTTAGCATACACATAAATTTGCTAAGTGAAGATTTTAAAACAAATCCAAAACAAAGTCAATTGACCCTCCATTTAACATACCCAAATTTGTTAAATGAGGGTCCCAAAAATAAAATCAAATTCAAATGTGAGCCAATGGAATAATCAATTAAGAGCCTCTCTAAAACATTTGAACCCCATTCAACATACCCAAATTTGTTGAATGTGGGTTCTAAATTTAAATCAAATTCAAAGCCTCTCCTCCAAAACAAAATCCAAAATCTCTCCAATATTGGAACCCCATTTAGCATATCTGAATTTATTAAATGAGGCTTCCAATTTGACAATCAAATCAAGTTAACAATTCAAATCAACAACATTCAAGCAAAGGTCTGATATGGTTCTCTTTCGAATGCAGATTCCAACCCTTACAAACCATCAATAGAAATGAGGTGCAAGAAGCTTCTTGACTACAAGATTTTCAGTTTCAACTAAAGGAGAAAGACCATAAAAGTTCCTTCAAGAGCCAAGAATAAGATCAATAAAGATTTTTGAGTATGTCTTATTCATTCTAGATAAGTATGACTCAAATGATTTGAATCCTAATTCCCAAAAGAAGACAACTCTCAAAATGACAATCACAATAATGATCATAATCCATAAAATAGTAGTACCGATGGACTTGATGTCTTTAAGGATTCCAACTCAGGTAGAGATACCCCCATTCTAAACTTTTATGGTGTCACTATCTATAAAGAGTTAGAATCATCAGATGTAATAGAAGAATTTTTTGGCACCATAAAAGAGTAGGAAGACATCAATTCTACCTCTTTTAGAAGATATCATAAGCCAATTGTAGTGGTAGGGTCCACCCACTTTGATCAACACCATATGATGAAGCAAACCAGTCATTGGAAATAATAAAATTATAAATCCTTCTTAAGATACACCTCACAACCCAAAATATGGGCATCAAACTATTCTGAAGGTTAATATTAAGGTCCTAAACCATTCTCGAAGGTTGCCCACTAAGCTAAAATAATGAGTGCACCCTCACCTTCTCTAAGGAGATAGAGGAGTGTTTGATTGGAACTTAACCTAATTCTTTATTTCATAGTTAGTGGCAACTTCCTCAAGTCATACTTGACATAAACTATCCTATGGAAAAGAAAGATAAGCAATCCACTCTAGAGAACCCAATATAAAGAAAGACTCAAAAAAAGAAGAGAAAGAAAAAAATGAAACAAAAAGAAAAAAGAAAGAAAAGAAAAAATGGAAAAAAATTATTGAAAAAAAAGTGAAGAAGAGAAAAAAAGAAGAAAAGAGAAGAAGTAAAGCACCAATAATACACATTGATTTGGAATCTAAAGGATAAATCATGTGTACAAGGTGTAAATTCAAAGAAAAGGAGAGAAAAAATATACGAAATAAATTTTGAGTCTACTTTTGACATTTATTTAGAGTAGATAACAATAAAATAAAAAGTTCTAAAAGGATAATTTATGATTGATATGACTAGGAACTTAGTGGTTATGATAGCACATTGGCTCTAATTTTACTATCTCATGATATTATTATAGGATTGGAAGGATTGGAAGTTAAGAGTTTCTCCTAACCTCTAACTATAATATATATATATATATATATATATATATATATATATATATATATATATATATATATATATATATATATATATATATATATATATATATATATAATGAGATATCAAATTTCCACTTCATCTCTTTCTTCAAGCTTGAAAGAGGATTCAATTTGTAGATAAACCTTCAAATAAAGTAATAAAATCATGTTTTCCTAGTCTACCTACTTTTAAAGAATTTTGAAGACTTTCAAGTACATGATACACTCCCTAAAGTTGAGAAGAAAATTAGATCATCAACCATTGAGTTTTAAGAGATTAACCTCAGAACATAAAGGTAGTCCACCAACCATACCAAAATCCATATATGATAAGTCAGAAAGAAAATGCCAATGACTTGGTTAGGTTACTTTTGTAGTTCAAGGACTGCTTTACCTAAGACCATAATGAAGTGCCCAATACATCTCTAAATGTAGTAGCCTACAAAATCAAAATTGAACCTATTGCTATTCCTACTTTGCAAACTTTTTATGCAAACATTTGCACCAAGAAGAAGATCAAAGTTTGAATTCAACCAATTGAAGAAAGATGCTATCATGATTACCCAACATTAAATCAAAAGGAAGGACATTCAAATCGCACATACATTGATTCTAAAGATTTGTTAGGCATTTCTTAAAGATGAATCCACATTACCTATTTCAAATTTAACAGCAAACATATCCTCTTTACATGCAGCCTTCTTATTCAAGGATGGGTCGAATGATGCTAGAGGATGAGAGGTCATTTACACTTATAATTTCCATTAGAATTTATACCTATAAGGTCATGCCTTTCTCTAGTCACCAGGGTTAAAGAAAAAGGAAGACCATCTTTATGATTTGAGTAGTTGTCTTTGATTGGTTATGATACTACAGCTTGAAGTTGAATCTTCTAAAGTATACATTTAGGGTGACTTTAGGGGAGTTTCTAAGGCTTGTAGTAAAGCATCATGGGATAACAAGGATTGATCTAAATGAGATTAAAGTGATATTAGAGATGCACCCTCCAAAATTCTACTTTACAGAAGAGAGACTTCAAAAAAAGTTGAATATAGATCGTTTAAACTCTTTTAAAGTTAGTATATCTCAAAATGTTTCAAATCATGATTCTATTTCTGATCGTTGAAAGGCCTACCTTTGTGCTTCGAGGGATGGAAAGTAGTTTAAACCACTATAATTGGGGAGTGCCCAATGGTTCCAATCAACGAGCTCTATTTAAAGAAATATTATCCTTAAAATAATGTTTGAAAATAATTATTATCAATAAAAATTCTATATTTACATTCATCAAATCTCTTCTTCATTAGAAGCATTATTTTCTTATTTGTGAATTTGCCATGATGTTTTTTGGATAGGTGTAAGAAAACCCAAGTGGCATCATATCCTTCATCAACACAAACACAAACTACACACAATTCTTTGGTGCTATTAGTATAGGTGTAAGAAAACCCAAGAGGCGTCCTAGTTTGAGTAGTATAACTAAGTTAAGTGTAAGAGAACCCGAGTGACATCTTTTCTTGGTGGAGTTACATTGCCCCTATGACACCATTTCATCCAGTCTTCGATGTGTTTAGGGGAGGTGTAATGAACCCAAGCGGGATCCTATCCTTCATTGACCCAACACAAACATAAACTAAACACAAACACATGAACAAATAAACATATTTTATCTCAGGCTACTTTGATGTGGGATAACGCTGCCCTCACTCATATTAGGCTCGATGTTACCCTACTAATGGATCACCCGGGTCCCTTATTGAGGATGTAAGTAACTATGCTTTTCTTCGAATTGATCGCTGACACGATGAGTGCTTTGTTAGCTTGGTAGACCTTACTGCATGGTCAGTAAGCTACCCTCATTTTGGCTCTATTTAAGAGGATGTAAATCTGCCATGCCTTCTTTTTAAACTAGCCATCATGAATTGAATTTGTTGAGTATATTTGATAAACACACATACACATCTTTTATCTTGGGCTACTTTGATGTGGGATAAAGACACCTATGGCACTCACTCATTAGATGCTCTAGTCGACTGCTACCCGCTAGTGCCACCTTAGTGGTCCCTTGTTTAGGAGGATGTAAGCTCCTTTCCTTCTTGACTTGACCATTGCAATGATGAGCAAGTTAGCATGGTAAGCCTTATGGCATGTGGTCAATAAGTTACCTTCATGTTGGCTTCATTCAAGAGGATATAAGTCTACTATATGCTTTCTTCTTGACTAGCCATCATGAACTGACTTGGTCGAGTAGAGGATTAGGGTAAGTCCCCAGTGACACCTTTCCTCCTAACTACTTCAAGTTTGGGTCCAATCCTTCTTATGACTCTACTTAGTCACCCTTAGGTGAGGTTTGACTTATTCCATCAATGGGTCACCCTAGTTGTTCCTCACTTTGAAAGATGTGCTATACTTTCTTCTTAAGTACAGCTTGCTGACACGACCAGTCGATAGAACCCGCCAAGCCAAAGATAGACTATTCCTAATCGATCCACTTTAGGAGATATAAGTCTACATGCCTTCTTTAGACTAATTTTCACATGACCACCTTAGGTTGGTTGGTGCTATGTCGAGCGACCCACCGGGATACACTACTCATGGTAGATATAAGTTTACTGCACTTTGTCCTTAAGTTGGCCATCGTACACCTACGGGCTTTGTTATTTACAAGGTTCAGGATAATGCTCCTAGTGGCACCTCCCATGTGGGCACTCCGTTTGGATCACATCCTTTGCAAAATCATTTAAACACTACTCGAGTTACTACTGGATTGGACAATCCCCCTTTCCTAGTAACCACCCCTGTGGTTAGAGATTCTATTCTATGGATGTGTGGATTCTCGCTTGGTCCAGTAAATCTAAGATAGGTCCATGCTGACATAGCTCCTTCTCAGTATGGTCCCTCACACAATAATAGGGTCCACAATCATAAATAAATAATACATATATATATATATATATTCTTATAGATTTGGAATTAATGCCCCCAGCAGCACCTTTCCCAAGCAGGCATCCTATCTTTAGAGCATTGTCAAGAAACTCCCTGAATCGCCACTCATGAGTTGAGATAAGTCCCCATGACTCTCTCAATAGTCCCTTGGTTGGGTTCAATGCTTGCCACCAACAAGTTACCCTAGCGATCCCCGGCTTTGGAAGATGGCTACTACTCATTCTTTCCAGACCGTTGCACACCAATGGGTAGCCCTAGGTAGGTCGATTTGATTAGCATCCAATGGGTCACCCCTGCGACTGTTCCTTGCTTTGGAGATGTAAGTCTGCCACTTTGCCCAAAGATAGTCATGCACAATCAAAGGCACCCCTTATGTTGGATAGTCTTACCCTTTGGTGACTATCCCTTTGATAAATCTGAGATAGCCAAGGATGACATAGCCCCTTTTCACGGTCCCATCGCACACTGACGAGATCCATCAAATGAAAGTAAAATAAATAAAAATGAACCAAATAAAATTAAAACAAATCAATGAAAATAATAAAATTAATTTTGACTAGTTTTGAGTTGACATAAGTCCCCCAGTGGCATTCACTCAGTATTCACCCTTAGGTCAGGTTCAATTTATTGTGGATCCAATAGATCACCCTAGCGGTTGCTTTAGAAGATGTAAGTCTACTATGATTTCTCTATGTGTAGCCGTTGCACACTAATAGGCAACCCCTTTGGCTAGATAGTCCTACCTTATTGTTGGTATACTATCCCTTTGGATTTGTAAATCTGAGATAGGTTAAGGCTGACTTAGCCCCTTCTTAGTGGGTCCATCACACATCGGGTCCATAACAAACTTAGAAACCAACCCCTAAGTGAGTAAAATTAAAACATATCAAACAAACCAAATTTCTTTTTAGCGAGGCACAAATCAAATTAATCTCCCCAATGGAGCCATAAGAAATACCATCAAACTCTTATCCCCAGTGGATAGCCCGAACCTGCTTCCCTAGTGAAAGGTTCACAATCCCAATCCCTTGCAGATTACAGACTCTTATTCCTAGTGGACACACACCCAAACAAATCATATTCACAATAAAACTCAAATTCATATCCCAAGTGGATAGCTTAAACCTGCTTACCTAGTGGAAGGTTCATATACTCAATCCCCCGTGGATTCCATCTGGCTCTCTTATGCCCTTGGCATAAATAAAGCTGCTTTGCACTAAGATCCTGATTCTATCAACCTTTCAGGTTTAGGTATGGATCATTTTCAATACAGTTTGTAATCTTTTGGACATTGTCGATCATCTCGGTCAATGCCAATATGTGCAGTGTTCCTTGTCAATTACACCACACCAATTGGAGTGTGCTTTTGTTGACCTTACTTTTGGAGTGAGTTCTCAACCTCCTCTTATTATATACCTATGAACTTTCTAGGCATTAAGGTTTTCTTAGTCATAAATTTCTTCTAGAGAGTAGGTGAACACTTAACCTAAGCCTAGAGACTTATAAGGGTTAATCATAGGATTAGGCCATGCCTTAGGGACTTAGGAAAATCACCTAATAGCCTAAACCCAATCCATGTACACCTTCTTAAATTTAATTCAAATCCAAATTTCCAACCAAACCTCAAACTCAATTTCAAATTCAAATCCAAGTCCAAACTCAATTCCAAATGATTGAAACCCAAGATCAAATCTAAACTTGAAATATTTCCCAAGCCCTTTAATCAACCTTCATGAACTTAGCCAAATATCCATCAAATCCAAACTCAATTAATTTTCTTATAAATCAATTCTACCTTCAATTATATTCTCAAATATAAATGAAATATAATTTCAAATAGCCAAAACCAAATCCGAAATCAAATTGAAACCCAATTTGAACCCTTTAAGCCATTTTATTGAACATGGCTAAAACCCATCTAAATCAAGCCAAAATCAATGGATTTTCTCTTGAATCAATCATTCTTTCAATCATCTATCCAAATATAAATGAAACCTACAATCATCCAGTCAAACCAAAATCAACCCAAGTCAAACCCAACCTAACCCATTTGACTTGAAATATTCAAATGAATGAATATTCATTCGAATCCAAACCAATTACAATTGGATTTATATATCAATCTAAAATCTATACATAAACTGAACTAAATCAAACTCAACCAAAAATCAAGCCAACTAAATCTAATTGCTTCTCTTGACCCAAAGTGGTCAATTTGACCTACATGAACCAAAATCCAATTCAATCCAAATCAAAGTGAATTAAGCTAATCCAAACTTCATGTCATTGTTGATCACCCTAGGATGATCAATTAATATAAATTAGGTCAAACCAAGTCAACCAGCCCATTGACCAAGTCAACCCTTTAGCCTATGTGAACCCATCAGCACCTAAGCTAAATCTTTTGAAACCAATGATTCAAATAAACCCAAAATCAACATTTAAACATGACTTGACATTCCATTGAGTCAAACCTAGCCCAATTGGACCTATTGACCCAAGCTGACCCAATTTGAAAGAAAGGGTCAAATTAGACTAAACCCAAATTAAATTAAACCAAAGCATACAATCCTCTCGCAATGGTCATATGAACTTGACCTAACCCTTGGTTTAATCCAG
The DNA here is from genome assembly GCA_021442155.1 of Cymbidium sinense. Lineage (NCBI taxonomy): Eukaryota > Viridiplantae > Streptophyta > Magnoliopsida > Asparagales > Orchidaceae > Cymbidium > Cymbidium sinense. Next base: position 89,306,689 of record CM038216.1, read on the forward strand.
TTTGAGCAATTAGTCAACCTAACCATTGACCACTTTAACCCAAGTGGGTCAAATTGAGAAACCTAATCAAATGAACTCAAATGACATGAAAATTGGTCCAACTCACTTTTGACTCATTTCAAATCTATCCAAATCAAATTCAATATCAAATGACCACTCTACCCATGGGCTAAGGGTGTCACATAAGATAAAACACCCATGTAAATGATCTTTGCTCTTCCTTGGCTAGTTGGCACTCATCCATTGGTCCACCTAGTATCCAAGGACACTATCCAACCTGACCAAAGAGGTGGTTTGGTCAGTCATGACTTATGGAGAGGTGAAATCAGCTCCCATTCCCCCATTAAAACACTTGGCATGATGGACCTCCACTTCCCTTTGCTAGGACGCCCACTTATCCTTTATAGAAATTATGTCCCATGCCTTGGACAACCAAATTAAGCCACCTAAAGAGAATCCCAACCACCCCAAGCCAAGGACACCCACTTGGAGCCAAAAATCACCATGAATGAGGTGATTTTCGGCCATTGCAAGGAGACAAAACATAAAAAGGCAAAAACTCATCCTCGCACACTCATTTCACTCTCCTAGAGCTCCCAAACCAACTAACAATGATTCCCACTTAGTTTTTGAGCAAAAGGCATCAAAATCAAGTGGATTTTGGTGAGGAAGTGGAAGCCATTGGTGGATACATTATTCTGAAGTGAAGCAAGAGCCCGAACCCATTCCAAAGCATGTTTTTACACTCAAGAGTGCACTCGGATCTTTATCATCATCAAAAAATCATCCCAAGAGATAAGAGATAATTTTTATTTGTGATATTTTAGAATTTAGATTTATTGCATTTTATTTACAAGCATTTTGAGTGATTTTAAAATTATTTTTCCATTCAATGTTTTCACAAGAATCACAAAAATCCTACCTGAAATAGTATTCTGTTAGCCTCTTCAGTTGGATCGCCTGCTAGGCGTCCGATCTTTCGTTCAGGGAGACGGACGGCTCAGATCATGCAGATCACATGGCTTTGATCGTGAATTGTGTGGCTCTCTTCATGTAGATCCTGGGTATCAATTTGGACCATTCAATTTGGGATCCCTGTCTGCATTCCCACTCTTCTGTTGAGGCGACACCGCGTCAACCAGTCGTGTGGTGCCACATTGTACCAAGTGGTCCAATCAGCGTTGCGTAGATGCTGACTGGGTGAAGTAAGAAATTTGGGATTTTCTACTTTTTTAAAATTACTTAAAACACCTGAAACTTAAAAAATTCATATAAAATAAAATACTTAACTAAAATTTGAAAATGAAGGTTTATTGGATTTGTCTTTCTGAGAGGAATCCCACGAAGCCAAAAGAAAATTTTAATAATATTTGAGCTTAATTTAACTTTTAGGGAAAATCAAATTTCATTAATTAAATAAAAAAGACACATCAGATTGATTTGAAAGTTTAGTGATTAAAATTGAGCAAAAAGTCTACATACCAAAAAATTTCAAGTTAAAAGGATTTCTCGATTGGGAGATATTGCATTCTGACTTCAAATAGTTGAAATAAATTAATGGACTTTATAAAAATCATGGAAAATCATTTAAATCAATTGAAACTTTAGAAAATAATACCAAATCATAGAAAAATCATAAAAATGCAAGTAAATATTTGTTTTGAAGTTATTTCAGAGGAGATTCAATTAAAATTTATCCCAAATTAATTTTGAACAATACTTAAGGCTTAATTTGAGTTTAATTAAAAACATAATTAGCTTAATTACTCTCTAATTACCTAAGTAATTATTCCCAAACTTTTTGAGGTTGATTAATGGGATGACCCCTACCTCCCATAATTTTCTTGGGATTTATTGCTTGGTTAATTATGGAAATTGGTTATCTTAACCTTACTTTCCTTAATTAATTAAGCAATTAATTAATATTCTAAATAGTAAGAAAATCATTAATTAAGCTTGTTAATTATTGTGAAATAGTGAATGGGCATGGGGAATGAGACCTCTTTCCCAATCTTTTCCCTAAGTCTATTTCACTTGAATGGAAATTAATTAATTTGTGACTAATTGATGGTTTAATTCATTAATTAAATTACTTAATTAATAAATTTGAAATTACAATCACATGGAATCTTAATTAATCAATTCATTGGTAGATCTTTGGGTGTTCAATATCCTAAAGGCATTTAAGGAAATTAAGGTTAATCCACATGTGTAGGAAAACTATGAAGTACTTAATTAAGTTTCTTAACTTAATTAATCACTAATTATGAGCCAATTGCATTTAGTCGATTTAATTTCTTAGATTCATTGCTTATTTAATTTTCTTAGGCCTATTTAATATCTTAGGTCCAATTGTTGGATCATAATTACTAGGTTAATTAACTTAAGGCAACATAGGTAAGGGATAATTAATGGATTTAATTCATAGTACAACCTAATTAACCCTTAAAATAAACTTAATTACTTTTCATTAAACCAAATTAAATCACAAATATAGGAATGGGTTAGGATCAGTAAACTTTCCCTCATTTCTTCAAACCAAATCAAATATGAAATTGAAAGTGATAATTAAAATGCATTGGTTTTCTTTAAAAGCTTTTATTTGATTTGATTGTCCTTAGAATTAATTTAATTGAATGAAATCACATGTTTATGCTTATTCATTTTTTCCAAATAATGTTAAATGTTGTATGTCATTTGAAATCATACATTCTTCTTTCAAAATTAATTAAATCAAATGGTTTTCCTATATGTCAAGCTTGCATTTGTTGATTTAATTTATAATATGTGTGGCTATTATCACTATTAAATCCAAACTAATTTCCAAATCTTATAAATGAATGGTTACATATGCTATGAATGTAGTTATAAATACATAAGAGATGCATGTGATTATAGCTTAATTGTATGAAGTGAAGCTCCTTTCCTTTTATTCATGTATTAATTTATGTAAGTGAGAATGTTAAAGGGTATATGGACATCCCAAGAATATGAGGCTTTAATTAGTGCTAAGGAGGTCATTTGATTACCTCACTTCCCTAGTTTAACAAAGTACTTTTATGTCTTATATACATGCATGTGTGTATTTAATTAGAGAATGGTAATCCTTCATTTTTATTACAAATACATGCATTTGCAATTGTTCAAGTGATTGAATTAATTGATCATGTTATTTGAGCTCTCTTTCTTATGTTCATGCATGTAAATTTACATATGGTTTGAATGTAGTTGTATATAGTCTATACATCCCGAGAATATGAGGCTCTAGCTAGCCCCAAGGAGGTCATTTGATTTTCTCGCTTCCATAGTTAATAATTACACATATCTATTTAATTTCATCCATATGTATTTTTGCATAAGAATTTAGATAGAGCCTTAAATTAATATGATAAAATAATTCAATTAGAGGGGAAATATAAAGCTTCAAATGTACATACTCACATCTATCATTCAAGTGTGCTAAAATAAATAATATGTGTAGGTATACTTAGGACTTAATCATATGCATGTTACATGTGATGGAAAGGGATGATTTAGCATGTATCATGTGATAGTATTTCAATTAGATTAATCATAAAGAGCCTTTCACATTGAGTAAAATTATTTAAAGAAAACCTAAACTTTGGATTAATCTAAAATGTGTAATATGCCATTCACTAAAGAGAACTAAATCAAACTAACATGCTTTAGAAAGTGGTTTATGTTAGGGATGAAAGAGGGAAACCTCTTTTCTTCTCATACAACACTTAGTTGCTAAGTGTAGGTCATATGAAATAAAAGAAAACACAAATTAAATCTTGCAAATCAATTAAAGCACTTAAAGTGAAACCACCCTTTAAGTTGAATCTTTTGCACTTAGAAAATCATAACTATAAAGTTTGTTAGGACATAACACAACAAGCCTTAATACACACACATTAGATTAAGTCATCACTTCTAGCCTTATGTTAGGATGGTGCATGGTGTGATGTATATGTTTTGTTTTGTGATGTCTTATTTTAGAATGGATGTTAGGGTGTATGTTTCATAAACTAGATGGTTGGCCATGATTAGCCTAATCATATTTATTGCAGAGGATTATGTTTATGGGGTCGCTTAAAAATAAATATAAATGCTCTCTTTATAGGTTGCTTAAGCCCCTAAGCATAATCCAAGTTATGACAGGTGAGCTTGGTTGCCCATGTACAGGGTGCCAAGTCTAAATTATAAATATAACTGCTTGGGTTGTATGTGTGTTTAGCTACACTTGTCTTACATGTGTACTTAGATTTACTTTTCCTATTTTTAATGTAATTTTGTATTAGGAATTAGGATTAGTGATATGGGGGGATAAGGATGAGCATTAGCTAGAAGGCTTTATTCTAGGAGGCCATGTGATGCCTTTGAAGTGGAGCAAACCAAATCAAAGAAGGAGGAAGATACATGAAAACATAAAGATTTGATGACCGCCCATAACATTTATCATTTATAAATTGCAAATTATTCTTTTATGTACCAGTTGTATAAGGGTAGAGCTCTACTACCCATTTTTCTTTACAGGCTGTATGGTGACATCCGACCGCAGTGGCCTGTTATTCTTTTGTGTTAGATATAAAAATTATTTGATGTTGTGATTAAAGTGCATAATTAGGATGGCATGCTTTTCTTAATTTCTTTATATGTTTGATGTTTGAATGTGCGGCCTTCAATGCGATTAGTCTCTTAGAAAATAAATTAACCTTTCTACCTAACTACAACTCATAACTAAAATTTTAAATAATTAATAACCTCACATAAAGCCTAAGACATAAACCAAGATAATTAAAATATTTAACAACTCCTTAGCTAAATGTTGAATGGCCAACAACATGCATATCATATTGTTTCATTCTTGAAAATATGGGATTTCCATCCTTACATGATAGGGGAATGCTTGACCTGTTAGGGCATCCTTTATGTTGAAAAACATCCCCTTCTTGTTGATTTAGCCAACAACATTATTTCATCATGCATGTAGGCATCAAAAACCTAAAGCATTTGTCTAAATGAAGTGTTAAAATAAATAAAATTTGAAAAGATTTTGCATTAAACTAAGTTATATGCTCATGCCACTCATGCTCTAGTTTTCTATGCAGTGGGTTTAAGGATGTTAGTTTCTCTCTAATTAAATAATTTCCAAACTAATCTTGCAAATCATATGACCAACTTCTTTGATTTAGAGTGTATGAGGTGTTAGCTAGTTGCCATTCCAGGTAATTGTAAGTCCTGCAGTCGGTCGATTTATACTCTCTTATGGAGTTAAACCATATGGCCATTTTTGCTTAGATTTAGGTTGCACTTTGGCTTATGCTAAAGCTCCATATATTTAAGATCTTAGTTGTTATTTCTTTCAGGCTATAAGAACAAGTCCTCACCTCTTAGGCATCTCCATAATCTTGTGTTGTTGGATTACAAGTCCTAGCATTCTAATCAAATGTCAACTTTAACAAAATTGATCTTGTCTTCAATTTCAAAATTACAAAGCCCAATTATAGATAGGAAATGCTCACTAGGTTTCATAGTATCAAGAGCATTCCCTACTCATTTCCTTTGGCTTTGATAATTAGTCTTCTCCTTGAGTTTTCCACTTGACTTTCCAATACAACTAATCTTTTGATAGTCTAGCCTTAAAATATTTGAAAACTTTAATTGCTACTTTAATTGAGAGTATTCTTAAGGGATTCACATCCCTTAGGAAGTAATTAGCTATGGAGGCTTGCCTCCGTAGGGAACTTAATGAACTCAACTTAATATAAACCATACTTTACTTTTCCATGCAAAGTTGGGGAAAGATCTCTGGTACATTCGAAGACCCATCATGCCTTAGGAGTCTTTATTAGGTGATTAGGTCCATCATAGGGTGATGATTTATATCTTTTGAGATAGTGCATCTTTTCTTAATGTTATACCTGATCATTTCAATAAGTACCCCCTAAGATCTAGGTGGTGTCCCACATCTCAAAAATAAACACCATACACATCAAGTTTTTTAAGACACGTGATGACATAGATAAAAAATGAGCACACATAGAGCAAATAAAAAAATTCTAGATAGAACCATCTTTATAAGATACGCCATAAGTAGCAGATCATTGGCCATCCTTGATTACTCCGAATCACCCCGCCTCTCGAGTAGCGATATTCACCATCATATCCCAGTTCTCTCCCTCCGCCAGCACAAGGACTATAACCTTCATCTCTCCTCATGCTTCCATAACCACCACTACTCCAACCATGACCTCCATATCCACCAACACCTCTAAATCCCACACCACCACTGCGATAATCACCGCCTCTGCCTTCACCTCCACAGCTACATCTAGACTGAGCCTAGTTGAAGGCGATGTTCCTGTCATCAAGGTTTTGCCCATTCTTAGAGTTTAGGTTTAGGTATAGGTTTATTAGGTTTTAGCTTTTAGGTTAATTTTTTAGTTTATCTAGTTACTTTAAGTTTAGGTTTAGGGTTTGGGGTTTAGGGTTTAGGGTTGGGTTTTGGGTTTTGGGTTTTTTAGGTTTTGGGTTTGGGGTTAGGTTTAGGGTTTGGGGTTTAGGGTTTAGGTTTTGTTTAGGGTTGGGTTTAGGGTTTAGGGTTTAGGGTTTAGGGTTTAGGGTTTGGGTTTTAGGGTTTAGGGTTTAGGGTTTAGGGTTTGGGTTTAGGGTTTTGGGTTTAGGGTTTATTATTTTTTTAGGGAAACTTAGAATTCTATTACCATAAAAGGAAAAGATACAATGTCCTTAAAAGGAGTAAAGCTCTAAAATTTTATTGCTCTCAGAGCTATAAGAAACCTAAAGAGCTAAACCCCATCTAAGTACATTAGAAAAAGAAAAGAAAATAAAAGAGAAAATATAATAGTTAAAAAGCATAAGAGAAAAAGACACAGAGTAAGACTAAAATAAATTCTAAAAATAGAAAAAGGATGAGTCAACAGCAGTTCATGATTCCTTTGAGAAAGCAAGATAAGCAATATCCATAACAATAAAACTTCGGTTGACTGTGCAATGACGATTCCCTCTGTAAAGTTCCAACCTGTAAAAGAAATCTACAGAACACTATAAAGGTAAAAGTCATAACTAAAAAGGATAAGGAAAAAGAGTGGAAATGGAGAGAGTTGAGAAAGAGAAGACTCTGGCTCAATTTGGATCATCTCATGGGAAAATAATACATATGAGCATACAAACTTCATAAAGAAGGGTTACAATCATATGTAATGCTACCAACTAGAGAGAAGAGGTGAGTAACATCAAAGCCATCATAGCCAGCATACCTGATACAAGCAAACATCCAAGCCCAACAGTCCATAGAGTTCCAGATCTTGCACCATTAAACAAAGAGCAACCGACCAACAACTAGCTAGTAGCCAAACCACAAAAAAAAACCATAATAGAGTAATCATAAAAACCTAGAGAGAGGCTAGGATAAAGTCAGAACATAAATAAGAGCCATTATCAAAATATCCATCAAAGCTCCAAACCAGGGAAAACTAGAACTAGCCATCAGCAAGCACCAAACTCATTCCAATTAACAGAGAAATAACTAACAAAACCAAGATAGGAGCCCCCAAGCAAAAGTCCTAGCAAGTAGTAGTCACCAAGAAAAACTAGGGTGAGTGACCATAAATGACTAAACATGTCATAATGAAACCATCAGGTGAAGGAAGCATAAGTTGCAGCTAGTGCAAATCATCAAAAGACAAAACAACCATAAAAAATGGGACCAAAGGCAGCCACCAACCACTAGAAACCAAAAATTCAAATCCAAAAGGATCAATAAAGGTTCGACTAGCATAGTAAAAGGCTCCAGCAAATTATCCAAGAAGAAGGAAAAGACCAACAAGAAAAAAATCAACCAACCAAGATTCCAAGGATAACTAAAAGTCCTCCAACCAAACCAGCTACATAAGATAGCCATAAGGTAACCACCGGAGAATAACCATCATAAGTAACCAACAAAGAAAGCATCCCCAGTAGCCAAGGAAAAGTAGAAAACAAATAAAGTACCACATAATAGAGGTCCAAAAGAAGCACAACCACCATAGAAAGGCAATAGTAGCAGCTGGCCAGGTCCATCCAAAAAGCCAAACTACCCCAGTAATAAAGACTAATCTGACAAGAAGCATAGTAACAACATAAAGCTTGCTATAAATAATGCATCTAATAGAGGCTAATCTTAGGAGAATAACCAAACACAAAACCAAAGCAAAAGAAGGATCTAGTAATAAATAATAAAAAACTAAGAGGCAACCCCCAAAAAAGTAGCTAGGAAGCTCTCCAAAAGAAGGCCCATAAAGGCAATAACCAATAGTAGTTCCCACTAGGAAGGCCCCCATTCAACAATGAAAAACCAACATAAAGTAATTTGAGTTCAAGAGGAAGCCAACAAGCCAACCAGTGAAAAAAATAGAATAAATCCAGAGAAGAAACCATCTCATCCACCAGTAACCAGAGTAATAAGGTAGAGAAGACAATAGCCACCAGTCTAAAAAACCAAGCCAGCCCAAGTTGGAAAGATAGGAACCAACTTGTAGCAACCACCAGGCCAAACTAAAAGCAAGAGGTTAAAAACATAGCCCCGCTGAGGTCAAAAAGTTAAAATAAGTTTAATATTTTTGGTTTAGGGTTTAGAGTTGAGGGTTTTGGGTTTAGGGTTAAGGTTTAGAATTTAAGGTTTAGGCTTTTGTGTTTAGGCTTTAGGGTTTAGGCTTTAGGATTTAGTGTTTAGGCTTTAGGGTTAGGTTTTAGGTAGGGTTTTTTGTTTAGGGAGTTTAAGGGTTTTGGTGGTTTTGAGAGAGAGGGGTTTGGGTTTTGGTTTAGTTTAGTTTAGGGTTTAGGTTTAGGATTAGAGTGGGAGTGGTAGAGCAGGTTTGGAGGTTTGGGGGTTTTAGGGTTTAGTTTAGGGTTTAGGTTTAGTTTAGATTTTAGGGTGGGCTAGTTTAGGTTTAAGGTTTAGTTTTGGTTTGGTTTAGGGTTTAGTGTTTTAGGGTTTTTTTTAAAAGCAAACCCACACGTTTAGGTTTATTTAATATTTAATTTATTTATTTTATTTATTTATTTATTTTATTTTATTAATTGATTATTTATTTTAGGTTTATTTATTTATTTTAGGTTTTTCATTTTATTTTATTTTTTTAGGTTTAGGTTTAGGTTTAGGTTTTTTTAGTTTTTTTTATTTTTATTATATTTTTTTTTAAGTTTAGGTTTTATTTTTATTTATAAGTCTAAGTTTAGCTTTTTAATTTATTTTTTTAGGTTTAAGTTTTTGGTTTTATTTTAGGTTTATTTTTAGTTTTATTTTTATTTTAGTTTAGGTTAATTTTATTTTATTTTATTTATTTAGTTTAGGTTTAGGTTTAGGTTTTAGTTATTTTAGTTTAATTTATTTTAGTTTAGGTTTAGATTTATTTTACTTTTATTTTTAGATTATTTTTAGTTTAGGTTTAGGTTTTCCTTTAGATTTTATTTTAGGTTTAGTTTATTTATTTTATTTTATTTATTTTAGGTTTATTTTATTTTATTTTAAGTTTAGTTTATATATTTTTTTGGTTTTATTTTTTAGTTTAGTTTAGGTTATTTATTTTATTTTAGTTTTATTTTATTTTTTATTAGGTTTAGGTTTAGTTTATTTATAATTTATTTTTTTAAATTTTTTAGGTTTAGGTTTTTTATTTATATTATTTTATTAGTTTTTTTAAGTTTAGTTTTTTATATTTTGTAGGTTTAGGGTTTAGGGTTTAGTTTAGGGTTTAGGGTTTAGGTTTAGGTTTTAGGGTTTAGGGTTTAGGGTTTATTTAGATTTTGGGTTTAGGTTTAGGGTTTAGGTTTTAGTTTAGGGTTTGGGGTTCAGGTTTTAGTTTAGGGTTTTTGATTTTTTTTTAATAAAGAACAAATTCAAATTAACCATTTCAAGTAACACACCAAGTTTTCTAAGACACAAGCGATGACATAGATAAAAAATGAGCATGCATAGAGCAAATGAAAAAACTTAGATAACTAGAACTTTCTCTACTGTAAAGACATAGTTCCATAAGTATCAGATCCTATCGACCATTCTTCAATTTCTCCAGTTCCTATTAGAACCACCTTGGCCTCTCGAGTAGCGGGATCCACCATTATATCCCTAATCTCTCCCTCCACCACCACAACGGTTGTAACCTCCGTCGCCCTTTCCGCTTCCATAACCACCACTGCTCCGACCACCACCTCCATATCCATGAGCACCTCCAGATCCCCCACCGCCACTATGATAATTGCTGCCTCTGGCTTTTCCTCCACTGCCAAATCTAGACTTAGCCTAGTTGATCGTGAAGTTCCTTCTATCGAGGTTCTACCCATTCTTAGGGTTTAGGTTTATTAGGTTTTAGTGTTTAAGTTTATTTTTTAATTTATTTAGTTAGTTTAGTTTTTATGGTTTGGGGTTTGTTTGGGGTTTAGGATTAGGGTTTAGAGTTTAGGGTTTAGGGTTTAATGTTTAGGGTTTAGGATTTAGGTTTATGCTTTTAGTTTAAGGTTTTATGAGGTTTAGGGTTTTAGGGTTTATGGTTTTAGGGTTTAGGTCAGGTTTAGGGTTTAGGGTTTAGGGTTTGTGGATTTATTTATGGTTTTTTTTCTTTAAAAAAAATTAAGTAAATAGGTAGGTTTGTTTATTTAGTTTATTTTATATTTATTTTAGTTTATTATTTTTTTATTTCATTTAGAGTATTTTTTATTTTATTTAAATAACTTTATTTATTATAGGTTTATTTATTTAGTTTAGTTTTATTTTAGTTTATTTTAGTTTAGGTTTATTTTAGTTGAGTTTATTTTTTATTTTATTTTAGGTTTAGGTTTATTTTTTATTTTTGGTGTAGGTTTAGGTTTTATATTTTTTAGGTTTAGATTTTAGGTTTATTTTAAGTTTATTTTATTTTATTTAGTTTGAGTTTAGGTTTAGGTTTAGTTTATTTTAGGATTAGGTTAAGGTTTTATTTATTTTAGCTTAGTTTATTTTAGTTTAGTCTTAGGTTGATTTTATTTTATTTATTTTATTTTTATTTTAGGTTTAAGCCTTTTTTGTAGTTTAGGGTTTAGGTTTTATTTTTTATTTATTTTTCGATTTATTGTTTAGGCTTTGGTTTTTATTAGTTTTTATTTTATTTCACTTTAGGTTTATTTTAATTTTATTTTACATTTAGGTATTTTTATTTAGGTTTTTTATTTTTATGTTTATTTTATTTTATTTAGTTTAATTTAGGTTTTCATTTATTTTATTTTAGTTTAGTTTTTGTTATTTATTTTATTTTATTTTTTAGGTTAAGGTTTAGGATTTTAATTTAATTTATTTTTTAAATGTGATTTAGGTTTAATTTTTATTTTGTTTAGGTTTAGGTTTTCATGTTTTTGGGGTTTAGGGTTTGGGGTTTATGGTTTTTTTTTTCAAAAATGGAAAAATTTTATTGCCATAAGAAACGGATTATAAAGTCCTTAAAAGGGGATAAATCTCCAAAAACTAATGCTCAAAGAGCTACAATAAAGCCTAAAAAGATAAATCCCCTAATACAAGAGAAAAAGAAAAGCAAAAAGAAAAGAGAGAAAACTTAGCAACAGCCCTGAAACCCTCTGAGCAGATTAGAAACAACCTGTAAGACCACAAGTTCTAGAAAAAACTTGCAAGAAACCTAAGCGGAGATAAGCTAAGAGAAAAGATGAAAAGAAAGGTAAGAACATAGAGAGAGAAAAGTAATAAAAGCCACGGATAAGGCTCAGGCTCAGTCACAGTCAACTAAAGGAGCAACAAAATTTGTGAGTATCCAAACTCCAAAAAAAGGGTTACAAAACAATGCTACCTACCAAAATAAAATGAAGAAAACATCAAACCATCACAACCAAACTTACCTTAGTTATGGAGCTAACCCATAACTAATAACCAGCAAAGTTCTAATGCCTTCCATCAATCTGCCAAATTTTGTTGCTCCAATTAAACACTAAAAACTTACAACTTACAACCCTAAACCCTAAACTCCAAACCCTAAAAAAAAACAAAATAAAAAAGAACCAAAAAAAACCTCCTTGTCCCGAGCTTTAACAATTCTTGAATCCTTTTCATTTCTTTCTTGTCATTTATGAGTTGGTTTTCTAGAAATTTCTTCTAGTTTAGCTTTGGATCTTTGGCCTTTGGTTGATCCATGTTTAGTTCTTAAGTGGTACCATTTGCCATGGCATCAATTTCTATGAATAATTGGGGAAAACCAAATACTACAACTGCTCTGGCTTGGGCTTCCTATCTTTTGGTATAGCTAAACCTTTTTCCTCTAAATCCTTCAAAGATGCTTTATCTGGTATGGATTCTTCAACTTCTTAAGATATTTCTTTAAACCTAGTTTATACGACCTTCAAAGGTGTTCTGGCTATTATGTGCTCTGATTTGGATATTGAATAACTAGCTGAGCTTTCTACAATCATTTTAAAACTCATGGACATGATGTCTCAAATTGTTTTGTTACTCATCCACATCTTCGAAAGAAAGTGGTTAAAGATCCTAAGGTTGCTGGGAAAATTGGAGATTTAAAAAGTGATAAAAGAAAAACTATTTTAAATGAAAAAGGATAATGGTGTTGTGAATGATATTGTTGATGTTTCTAATGTTGTTCCTAATGTTTCTAATGTTGTTCCCAATGTAAGTGGCAGTGATAAGCTTGTTAAAAATGCTTATGAAACTATTTTGGGGAATAATCAGGTTTCAACTACTATTATTTTTGTTATTCCTGAAAATTTGTTAGTGGATGATTTTCATGTTTTTGTTTTAGATTCTAAAGAGATTTATGTTGCTAAAAATCTTATAGAAAATGGTTCTGTTATTTCACCTCAAAAATTTTTAAAAGAAAATATTGTTTTATCTTCTTTGAATTTTGGCAAGAATGATGGTATGGTGCTTGTTGATAAAGTGAAGCCAAGTGTTTGCTTGCTTAATAAATCTATTGTTTCCCATTCTTTAACTGTTATTCTAGATGGTACTTTGCTTAGTGATAATTCTCATTAAATGGATAAAGAGGATTTGTCTTCTTGTCAAATGGGATTTTCTCTAAATCTATTGTTAATAATAATGATAAATATTTTTCTGATGATGAATCAATGGAGAATGAGATCGATTTTCAAACTATTTTTATGAAAAGGAAAAATAGTTTAAAAATTATCCTTAAAGTTTCCATCTACCGATCTTCTCATCTTCTTTGCCTATTAAAAAATAACGTTTAACTTTCTTATTTGGAATGTGAGGGGCATTGGTACTCTTGCTGTTAGTAATAGGATTAGGAATCTTTGAAAAATTTATAATTTTTGGTTATTCTTCAACCTCTTATTTTTTTTAAAAATAATGCATGCGACCAGGATGATTGATTTTAGCAACTTTATTTCTGTAGCAATAATAAGATTTGGTTATTTTAGAATAATTCTCTTGCTATTTATGCTTTTTATGATTATCATCAAGTTATTATTTTGGATATTTCATTTGGTGTTTATCATGTGTTTGGCTTTTTTGTTTATGTTGCTTGTAACAAGTTAGAAAGGATAATTCTTTGGGATCAATTATCTAGTTTTTCTTTTATTGTTAATGATTCTTGGATTGTTGGTGAGGATTTCAATATGGTCCTTTCTTTGAATGAACAGAAAGGAGGTTCTTTGCCGAATTTACATTCAATGGAAGATTTTGCAAATATGATTTTGGTTTGTAATCTTCATGATGTTGGTTTCATTGGTTCTCACTTTACTTGGAATAATCATAGATTGTGGCAATGGTTGGATCGTTCCTTATTTAAAAAAATTATTAAACTATTGGCCATTAACTTTGGTGGAGCACATAGTAGAACTCTTGATCATGCTCCTTTTGATTTCTATTAAGGATATTGTTTAACAATAACATCATTAAACTATTTTGTTTTCAAAATATGTGGCTACAAGATAAAAGTTTTCTTGATGTTATTGCTTTTAATTGGTGTGATCCTCTTCGTCTTGATGATTCTACATTTGGTATGATGAGGTTTTGGATTACGCTTAAAAATCTTAAGCATAATATCACTTGGTGGAGCAAAAACAATTTTAAAACTCTTTTTTACAATATCAAGAATATGGAACATAAGGTGAAATATTTGGAAGAACTTGTTATGATTCTCCTTTTATTCTAATCTTGTTAAATCTAAAAAATCTAATTAATTTTGAGAATATGGACGATACTTATTGGAGACAAAAGCGCCTAAGCATCTTTATGAGGGGGGAAAGAAACACTAAATATTTTTATGCTTTTATAATGAAAAGAAGAATTCTTGGTCGCATTCATAGAATCAATAACTTTGATGGTGCTTGGCTTATTGAAAAAGAGGATATATTTTCTTCTGCTCTTAATTATTTTAAAGATCTTTTAAATAAAACTTATCAACTTAAGCATTAATCGAATCCCTCTATCATCCCTTATATTATGTCTATAGAGGATAATGAGTGCTTGGTTACTCCTCCTTCTGATGAGAAAATATTTAATATTCATAATGGTATGAATGTTGATTCTATTGCTGGGCTAGATTGTTACACTACTTTATTCTTTCAAAAAGCTTGGTTTATTAGAAAAGTTGATCTTGTTAATGCTACTAAGGATTTTTTGCAAGAATTCTATTCTTAAATATTTTACTAGCACTTGTATTGTTCGTATTCCTAAGAATTATAATCCTAACTTTTGGAATGGCTTTAGATCTATTAGTCTTTGTACTTTTTTCAATAAATTGATTTCAAAATTTTGACTATCAAAGTTTTTCCTAGGATTATATCTCTAATCAAATTTTAAAGGAAGAACTACTTTGGATAACTTCTTGCTTGGTCAAGAATTGAATCAAGATTTGAATGTTAAAACTAGAGATTTACTTTTAAGCTTGACATCATAAAAGCTTATGATAACATTTCTTGGGATTTTCTTAATAGCATTCAATTTTATTTGGTTTTTTTTAATCATTTTGTTTCTTTGTTTAACAATATAATTAGAAATGGTTGGTTTCATTAGTTATCAATGGTGAAAACTTTGGTTTCTTTAATTCCTCTAGGTATAAGACAAGGTGACCCTCTTCTCTTTATTATAGTGATTGAATATTTGTCCTGCGGTTTTAATCATTTTTTAGAAGAATTCTAGTATGTATTTCACGAATCTTAAATATTTGGCTATTCTATTATTTAAGCTTTCATTTGATGATTTCATAATATTTTGTAATGGCTCATTACATTATGTTAAAATGCTTAAGGTTTTTAAATAAATTTGAAAAGGAAAGTGGGCTTCATCTCATCAAAGTTGTTTTATCACTTTTTTCTTCTACCTCTATTCATAGAATTAATAAAATAATGGATATCACTAGTTTTCTCATCAAAATATTCCTATTAAATATTTAGGTTCCCCTTTATATTATGGTCAAGAATCCCATCTCTTTAATGAGGTAATTCATAATATTCAAATAAAATTTCTATTGAATTTCATTTTTTTATCATAGATTAATTATAATTAAAAGTACTCTTTTTATTTTCCTTGGCTTAATATTGTTCCTACCCTTATTCTTATTCTATGAAAGACTTTTAATAAGTTTTTGGGGTTCTAGAATTCATAAAAGGCTTCATTGGACTTGGTCCAATATGTTACTTTTATGAAGGTGGCCTTAATGATATTTGATGGACTCCACCAATGTTTTTTCTTATAAATTTTGGTGGAATTTTCAGAAAAATGGAAGTCTTTGGGCTAAATTCATGAAATTTAAATATTGCAAAGGTAAGCATCATTTGATTCAAAATTATAAACATGGTGATTCTATTGTTTGGAAATGTATCTATGATATTAAATGGAAAGTGGAACCTCTTATTTTTTTAGCATATTTATAATGGGTCCTTCTTTTTGGCAAGATAACTAGATGGGGATTTTTCATTGATTCTTTGCTTATACCTATTGTACTTCTAAAAGTTAGTCATTTTATTTATAATGGGGAATGGAATTTTACTCTTTAAATGAGTTGATTCTGATTTCATTAGTAATAACATCATTAATATTTCTATTAATGGTATTATTTAGATAAATTCTTTTTTAAATTTTATTATTAATTTTAAAATAATTCATTTTAAGCTAAAATCTTAAACTATTTTCTAATCAAATTTAAGATTATTTTTAGAAATTTTATTAGCTAAGATGGTTATGTTGATATCTAGCCATAATCTATTTAATTAGAAATATTAAAGCTATTATCTCTAAACTTTCTTTTAAAATTACACATATTTTAAGAGAAGGTAACTCTTGTACTGATTTTTTAGCTAGTTTAGGGTACGATCTCTCAGACTTTACTTTGTTTACCAATGATAATATTCTTAAGCATTTAAGAGGTTTGTCAAATTTAGATAAATCTGGTCTACCATATATTAGTTTCTTTTATATTTTTGTTCTTTTCTATTTTTGATTTTCCTTTAATTTGGCCTAGTTATTTTGTTTGTCACTTGGGTGACTGGTTCCTTGTCTCATACTTTTGTGTATTGCTTTATCCTATTTGGATTTTCTTTCAAGTGGTTGGCTTCCGGCTTTGTTGGGATTGTTGATTTATGGCGCCATTTATTTTTTCTATTGTGTTGCTTCCCTTTAGTTTCTTTGAGCTAGTTTGACATTGGCTCTAACTTTTCTTCCCTTTATGGTTTTGGTGGCTCACTATTTTGTTTAGTTGATCCTTTATGGTTTTTTCTCTTTCTCTAGTTTTAGTGCTACTGCTTGGTTTGGATGGTATCGCTATGGTCCTTTGGCTAGTGACAGGTATGTTTATTGTGGTCATTATTTTACCCTTGGTTTGGTGGTTATTGTTCTATTTTTTCTTTTAGGGTTTAAGTTTAGGGTTTAGGGTTTAGGGTTTAGGGTTTAGGTTTAGTTTTAGGGTTTAGGGTTATGGTTTTTATTATTATTATTTTTTTATTTTTTTTTTTAAAATTAAGTAAACGTTTAGGTTTATTTAGTATATTTTATTTATTTTAGTTTATTATTTTTGATTTTTATTTAGGTTTATTTTTATTTTTATTTATTTTATTTATTTTAGTTTAGTTTTTTTTTATTTTATTTTTTTAGGTTTAGTTTTTTTTATTTTTATTTTATTTATTTTAGGTTTAGGTTTTATTTTTATTTTAGGTTTAGTTTAGGTTTATTTTTTATTTTTAGGTTTAGGTTTTAGGTTTATTTTAGGTTTATTTTATATTTATTTTTAGTTTAGTTTATTTTAGCTAATTTTTTTTTATTTTGGGATTTAGGTTTAGTTTATTTTAGGTTTAGGTTTAGGTTTATTTTTTTTAGTTTTATTTTATTTTAAGTTTAGGTTTAGGCTTTATTTTACGTTGATTTATTTTAAAATTTCATTTTTAGTTTAGGTTTAGGTTTATTTTAGTTTATTTTATTTTATTTAGTTTTGTTTAGGTTTAGGTTTAGTTTATTTTAGGTTTGTTTAGGATTTATTTATTTTAGTTTAGGTTTGGATTTTTTTTTATTTTATTTAGGTTTAGGTTTAGTTTAGTTTTAGGTTTTATTTATTTATTTTAGGTTTTTTTAGGTTTATTGTTTAGGTTATTTTATTTTAGTTTTTTATTTTATTATTTTAGGTTTATTTTATTTTGATTTTATTTAGATTTTTATTTAGGTTTTTTTATTTTATTTATGTTTAGTTTTTTTATTTTAGATTTATTTTATTTTTAATTTAGGTTTAGTTTTTATTTTATATAGATTATTTTATTTTATTTTTATTTTAGGTTCATTTTTTTTTGTTTATTTTATTAGATTTAGTTTAGTTTTTATTTTAGATTATTTTGGTTTAGGTTTCAATTTATGTTTATATTTTATTTTATTTTCTTTTTATTTTATTTTAGGTTTTTTATTTATTTTTTATTTTTTTAGGTTTTATTTAGTTTAGGTTTAGGTTTTAGGTTTTAGGGTTTAAGGTTTTAGGTTTTTGGTTTAGGGTTTTAGGGTTTATTTTAGTGTTTAGGTTTTAGTTTTTTAGTATTTAGGTTTTAGTTTTATTTGGGTTTGGGGTTTAGGGTTTTTTTTAGAGAACCAATTGATTCACATTTCTTCTTTTGATTTCCCAAGTAACACACCAAGCTTTCTAAGACATAAGTGATTACATAGATAAAATGAAATGATAGAGCAAATCAAAACCCTAGATAAGTAGAACTTCTCAAAGACATAGATAAGTAGATTGAATTTTTAGTTTAGTTCCCATTAACCACCCCGACCTTTAGTGGTATCCACCATCATATCATCTCTCCTCCACCACCACCATGGCTGTAACCTCTATCACTCCTCCCGCTTCCATAACCACCAATGTTTCGACCACCACCTCCATATCCCCCAGTACCTCTACATCCTCCACCACCATTGCAACAACCACTGCCTCCACATTCATCTCCATCATTAGATCTTATTGTTGATGTTTGTAATTAGGATTCTACCCATTCTTAAGGTTTAGGTTTAAGTTTAAGTTTAGGTTTATAAGGACTTAGGGTTTAGATTTATTTAATTTATTTAGTTACTTTACATTTATGTTTTGGGTTTAGGGTTTAGGGTTTAAAGTTTATGGTTAGGGTTTAGGGTTTAGGGTTTAAGGTTTAGGATTTTAGGATTTATGTTTTTAGGGTTTAGGGTTTAGGGTTTAGCTTTCAAAAGGCTCTAGCAAATTGTCCAAGAAGAAGGAAAAGACCAACAAAGAAAAAAATCAACCAACCAAGATTCCAAAGAGTACTAAAAGTCCTCCAACCAAACAAACTAAGTAAAATAGTCATAAGAAAACCATCGGAGAATAGCCCATCATAAGTAACCAGCAAATGAAGCATCCCTAGTAGGTAAAGAAAAGTAGAAGACCAACAAAGCACTAGACAACAAAGGTCCAAAAGAAGCACAACTATCATAGAAAGGGAACAATAGCAGCTAGTCAGGACCAGACAAAAAACCAAACTTCCCTAGCAACAAAGACTAACCCGATAAAATGCATAATAAGAACATAAGACATGTTGCAAATAATGCAGCTGGTAGAGGCTAATCCAAGAAGAATAAGCAAACACCAAACCAAGGAAAAAGAAGGATCCATCAACAAATAATAAGGAATTGAAAGGCAACCCCCAAAAAAAAAAAAATTCTCAAAAGAAGGCCCATAAGGGTAACAACGAATAGCAGTTCCCACTAGGCCACCCATCCAACCATGAAAAACTAGCAAAAAGTAATCCGAGTTCAAGAGGAGAGTTAATAAACCAAGTAAAAACTTAATAAAGGGAAGAAACCATCTCATCAACCAACAACTAGAGTACGAGAAGATAGACCGATAAAACCATGGTTAAAAGATAGCAACCACTTGGTAGTAACCATCAGGCCAACCCAAAAGCAAGAGATCAAAAATATTACCCAGGCCAAAAAAAAAAAAGTTTAAGGGGTTTTTTAGTTGGGTATGTGTTTAGGGTTTAGGTTTAGTGTTTAGGTTTAGTTTAGGTTTTGAGGGTTTAGGATTTATGGTTTAGGGTTTAGGGTTAAGAATTATAGGGTGGTTCAAGGTTTAGGGTTGGTTTAGGGTTTTTGAGGGTTTTAGTTTTAGGGTAGGATTTATGGTTTATGGTTTAGGGTTTAGATTTTGAGGGTTTAGGGTTTTTTTAAATTAAGTAAACTTGTTGGTTTAGGTTTATTTATTTATTATTTATTTTATTTTATTTTTATTTTATTTATTTATTTTATTTTTATTTAGTTTAGTTTTTATTTATTATAGTTTAGTTTTTAGTTTATTTTTAGGTTAGGTTTAGGTTTTCACATTTTTAGCTTAGTTTTATTTTATTTTATTTTATAGGTTTATGGTTTATTTTATTTTGTTTAAAGATTTATTTTATTTTGTTAGATTTAAGTTTTAGGTTTTATTTTAGTTTATTTTTGGTTTAATTTTAAAGTTTAGGTTTAATTTAGTTTATTTTATTTAGTTTAGGGTTTAGGTTTAGCTTATTTTAGGTTTAGGTTAAGATTTTATTTATTTTAGTTTAGTTTATTTTAGTTTAGTTTATTATTTAATTTTACTTAGATTTAGGTTTTTTTAGTTTAGGGTTTAGGTTTTATTTATTTATTTTTAGGTTGAGGTTTTTATTTAGTTTTTATTTTATTTTATTTTTGGTTTATTTTATTTTTATTTTATGTTTAGTTTTATTTTATTTAGGTTTTATTTTTAGGTTTATTTTATTTTAGTTTAGTTTAGGTTTTATTCATAATATTTTAGTTTAGTTTTTTATTTTATTTTATTTTATTTGGTTTAGCTTTAGCTTTAACTTTAGTTTAGATTTTAGTTTAGGTTTTATTTTATTTTATTTTATTTATTTTATTTAGGTTTAGGTTATTTATTTATTTTTTTTTTTTTAAGTTCTATTTAGTATAGGTTTAGGTTTTAGGTTTTAAAGTTTGTTTAGGGTTTAGGGGTTTAGGGTGTAGGGTTGTAGGTTAGAGGATTAGGGTTTAGGGTTTAGGTTTAGATTTTAGGGTTTTAGGATGGGTTTTAGGGTTTAGGTTTATGGTTAGTTTAAGGTTTATGGTTTTGGGTTAGGGTTATTTTTTGTATTATTATTATTATTTTAATATTACTTAAACTAGTAGGTTTAGGTTTATTTAGTTTATTTTATTTTTTATTTGTATTTAGGTTTATTTCTATTTTTATTTAGTTTAGTTTATTTATTTTAGTTTAGGTTTTGTATTTTAGTTATTTTTTAGGTTTAGGTTTAGGTTGAGGTTTCCTTTTTAGGTTTAGGTTTATTTATTTTATTTTAATTTAGTTTTAATTTTATTTTTCTTTTGGTAGGTTTAGGTTTAGGTTTTAGTTTAAAATTTTATTTTATTTTATTATTTTATTTAGGTTCAAGTTTTTTATTTATTTTATTTTAGGGTTTAGGATTTAGGGTTTAGGATTAGTGGGGATTAGGGTTTAGGGTTTAGAGGGTGGGTTTAGGGGTTTATGGGTGTTTTAGGGTTTAAGTTTAGGGTTTAGGGTTTAGGGTTTAGGCTTTAGGGTTTAGGGTTGAGATTAGGGTTTAGGTTTAGGTTTTAGGTTAAGTTAGTTTAGGGTTTAGGTTTTAGTTTTTTTAATAGAGGATAAATTTAGATTCATCATTTCTTCTTTTGATTTCATCATCAAGTAACACACCAAGTTTTCTAAGACACAGGCGATAACATAGATAAAAATGAGCACGCATAGAGTAAATAAAAAACCCTAAATAATTAGAATCATCTCTCCTATAAAGACACAGTTCTATAAGTAGCAAATCAGATCTATCATTCTTCAGTTTCTGCAGTTCCCATCAGAACCAACCCATCCTATCGAGTTGCGAGATCAGCTATCATATCCCCAATCTCTTGTTCTACCAAAACCTAGGTTGTAACCTATGTCACTCCTCCCACCTCAATAACCACCACTGCTCTAACCACCACCGCCATATCCACCAGCACCTACAAATCTCTGACCACCACTGTGATAACCACCTCGCCGCCTCATCCACCGGATCTTTGAGCTTATGACGTGATGTATCTTCAAGGTTACCATTCTTAGGGTTTAGGTTTAGGTTTCAGTTTATTAGGTTGTAGGTTTTAGGCTTATTTTTTAGTTTGTTTAGCCACTTTAGGTTTAGGTTTAGGGTTTGGGGTTTACGATTTATGGTTTAAGGTTAGGGTTTAGAGCTTAGGGTTTAGGGTTTATGGTTTAGTTTTTTTTTTTGGGAAAGATAGAATTTTATTACCATAAAAGGTAGAGATATTATGTCCTTAAAAAGGGTAAAGCTCTAAAAATATACTATTCTTAGAGCTACAGGAAACCTAAAGAGCTAGACTCCCATCTAAGTACATTAGAAAAGAAAAGAAAACATAACAGAAAGTAGAATAGCTAAAAGCATAACAGAAAATGACACAGAGTCAGACTAAAACAAATCTTGAAATCAATAAAAGGTAGAGTCATCAATAGTTCATGATTCCTTTGAGAAAGAAAGATAAGCAAGATCCACAACAACAATGCTTGGCTTGATTGAGTAATGCCATTCCCTCTGTAATGTTCCAACCTGTAAAAGAAATCTGCAAAACACTACAAAGGCAAAAGTCATAGCTAAAAAGGATAAGAATAAAGAGAGGAAAAGGAGAGAGCAGAGAAAGAGTGCCTTGGATCATCTCAAGGGACAATAATATATATGAGAATCCAAACTTCATAAAGAAGGGTTACAATCATATGTAATGAAACCAACTAGAGATAAGAGGTGAGTAGCATCAAAGCCATCATAGCCAGCATACCTGATACAAGGGTTAACAACCACAAATGACTAAAGAACTCAAAAATAAAACCATCAACTAGCAAAAAGTAATTCTAGTTCAAGAGGAGAGCCAACAAACCAACAAGGGTAGAAAACAAAATAAAGGCAGAGTAGAAACATCTCATCCACTAGCAACCAGAGTAACAAGGCAGAGAAGACAGTGGCCACAAGGTCAAAAAAATCAAGCCAACCTAGACTGGAAAGACAGAACAACTGTGGTAGCAACACCGCCAACCCAAAAGAGTAAAAAAATGTAACCTAACCAGCCCAAAAGTGAAAATAAGATTTAGTTTTAGGGTTTAAGGTTTAGGGTTGGGTTAGGGTTTATAGTTTAGGTTTAGTGTTTCTTTTAGGGTAGGGTTTAGTTTAGGGTGGGTTTTGGGTTTGGTTGGGTTTAGGGTTAGTTTAGAGTTTAGGGTTTAGGATTTAGGTTTGTTTAAGGTTTAGGGTTTGTGGTTTAGCATTTTAGGTTTAGAGTTTAGTTTAGGGTTTAGGGTTTAGGGTTTAGGGTTTAGGGTATAGGTTTAATTTAAGTTTAAGCATGTTTTAAATTAAGAAACTAGAAGGTTGTTTATTTAGTTTATTTTTTTATTTTAGTTTATTTTATTTTATTTTTTATTAAGGATTTTTTATTTAGTTTAGTTTATCTATTTTAGTTTAGGTTTTTATTTTAATTTATTTTGAGTTTAGGTTTAGTCCATGTTTTTATTTTATTTTATGTTAAGGTTTAGGTTTTCATTTTATTTTGGTTTAAGTTTTAGGTTATTATTTTGGGTTTTAGTTTTATAGGTTATTTTTTTTAGTTTATTTAATTTATTTAGTTTAGGGTTTTGGTTTTATTTTATAGAATGAACTTTAGGCTTATTTTTTAAAGGCTTATTATTATTTTATTTTGGTTTAGGTTTCTTTTAGTTTAGGGTTTAGGTCTATTTTTTTATTTTTTTAGGTTTATTTTTTGGTTTAGTTTTATTTAGTTTTTTATTTTATTTTATGTTTAATTTTA
Source organism: Cymbidium sinense (assembly GCA_021442155.1). NCBI lineage: Eukaryota > Viridiplantae > Streptophyta > Magnoliopsida > Asparagales > Orchidaceae > Cymbidium > Cymbidium sinense. The sequence continues at coordinate 89,330,036 of CM038216.1, forward strand.
TTTTATTTTATTTTATTTTTATTTTATTTTTTATTTTCAAGTTTATTTTATTTTTAGTTTACTTTAAGTTTTAATTTATTTTATTTTAGTTTATTTTTTTATTTTATTTTATTTGATTTTATGTTTAGGTTTAGGTTTAAGTTTTAGTTTAGGTTTTATTTTATTTTATTTTTATTTTATTTAGGTTTTAGTTTTATTTATTTTATTTTTAAGTTTTATTTAGTTTAGGTTTAGATTTTTTAGGTTTTAGGGTTTAGGGTTTGGGGTTTAGGGTTTAGTTTAGGGTTGATTTAGGGTTTAGTTTAGGGTTGTGTTTTTTATGATTTAGGGTTTAGGGTTTTATAGTTTAGTTAGAGGTTAGGGTTAGTTTAGTTTAAGATTTAGGTTTAGGGTTTTTATTTTATTTTTATTTATTTATTTATTTTATTTTTTAATTTAACTAAACTCTTAGGTTTAGGTTTATTTAGTTTATTTTGTTTATTTATTTATTTTAGTTTATTTAATATTTTTTGTTTTTATTTAGGTTTATTTTTATTTTATTTAGTTTGGTTTTATTATTATTTAAGTTTTATTTTAGTTTTATTTTTTTAGGTTTAAGTTTAGGTTTTAGTTTATTTTTATTTTTTTTTTTAGGTTTAGGTTTAGGTTTCATTTTATTTTTTAGGTTTAGTTTATTTTAGGTTTATTTTAGGTTTATTTTTAGTTTAGGTTTAGGTTTTATTTTATCTTACTTTATTTTATTTTGTTTAGGTTTAGGTTTAGGTTGGGTTTTATTTTAGGTTTAGGTTTAGTTTTAATTTATTTTATCTTACTTTATTTTAGTCCAGGTTTAGGTTTATTTGTTTTTTTTATTTTAAGTTTAAGTTTTTTTTAGTTTAGGTTTATGTTTTATTTATTACTTATTTTTTTTTTTTAGGTTTAGGTTTTGTTTAGCTTTATTTTATTTTCTTTTATTTAAGTAGTTTTATTTTATTTTAATCTTCTTTTAGTTTAGTTAAGATTTTATTTATTTTATTTTATTTTAGTTTTAATTATTATTTTATTTTATTTTATTTTAAGGTTTAGGTTTAGGTTTTAGTTCTTGTTTTTATTTTATTTTATTTTATTTTGGTTTAGGTTAGTTTATTTATTTTATTTTAGGTTTTAATTAGTTTAGGTTTAGGTTTTTTAACTTTTTTTAGGGTTTAGTTTAGTAGTTTAGGGTTTAGGGTTTAGGCTTTAGGGTTTATGGTTAGTTTAGGTTTAAGGGTTTAGGGTTTAGGTTTATTTATGGTTTAGAGTTTAGGGTTTTTTTTAGTAGGGTTTTGGGTTTAGGGTTTAGGGTTTGGGTTTAGGTTTTACACTTAAGGTTCAGGTTTTAATTTAGGGTTTATGATTTTTGTTTTTTTTTAACAAAGAACAAATTCAGATTATACATTTTCTTCGATTACATCAACCAAGTAACACATCAAGGTTTCTAAGACACAAGAGACAACATAGATCAAATTGAGAATGCATAAAGCAAATCAAAACCCTAGATTACTTGAGCTCTACTATAAAGACATAGTTCCATAAGCAGATCGATCAGTTCTTCAATTTCTCCAATTCCCATCAACCACACAAGCCTCTCGTAGTGGGATCCAACATCATATCTCGATCTCTCCTCCACCACCATGCTATAACATCCATCGCCTCCGCCTCCATAAGCACTGCTATTCCACCACCACCTCCATATCTACCAGCACCTCCAGATCCCCCACCACCATTGTGATAATAGCCACCTCCACCTTTGCCTCCATCACTAGATTTAGACTTGGTTTGAGTGATGTTCTTGTCATCAAGGTTCTACTATTCTTAGGGTTTAGATTTATTTTTAGGTTTATTAGGTTTTAGGTTTTAGGTTTATTTATCATTTATTTAATTACTTTAGTTTAGGTTTTTTTGGTTTGGGGCTTAGGGTTCTGTTAGGGTTTATGGTTATGGGGTTTTAGAATTTATGCTTTCAAACTTTAGGGTTTATGTTAGGGTTTAGTGTTTATGCTTTTTAGGGTTTTAAGGTTTAAGGTTTAGAGTTTAGGGTTTTAGGGTTTAGGGTTTTGGGTTTGGGTTTAGGTTTGGCATTTAGGGTTTAGGGTTTAGGGTTTAGGGTTTAGGGTTTTTGTGTGTGGGGGGAAGTTAGAATTTTATTACCATAAAGCTCTTCTCCCTCTCAGAGCTATAAGAAACCTAAAGAGCTAAACTCCTATTAAAGTACATTAGAAAAAGAGAACAAAACAAAAGAGCAAAAACTATATGTAAAAAGCATAAGAGAAAAGACACAGAGTAAGACTAAAATAAATCCAAAAAATAGTAAAAGAATGAGTCAGCAATAGTTCATGATTTCTTTGAGAAAGCAAGATAAGCAAGATCCACAGCAATAGCACCTTGGTTGACTGAGTAATGACCATTCCCTCTGTAAAGTACCAACCTGTAAAAGTAATCTGTAACACATTACAATGGCAAAGTCAAAGCTAAAAAGGATAAGGATAAAGAGAAGAAAAGGAGAGAGCTGAGAAAGATAATGCTCTGGCTCAGTTAGTATAATCTCAAAGGGCAACAATACATATGAGCATCCAAACTTCGTAAAGAAAGGTTATAATCATATGTAATGCTACCAACCACAGAGAAGATGTGAGTAACATCAAAGCCATTATAGCTAGCATACTTGATACAAGCAAACATCTAAGGCCAACTGTCCATAGAGTTGAAGATCCTACATCATTTAACAAAGGGCTACCGACTAGCAACCAACTAGCAGCCAAACCACCAAACAAAAACCACAATAGACTAATCATAATAACCTAGAGAGGCTAGAACAAAGTCAAAACACCAACAACAACCATTATCCAAATACCCATCCAAGCTCCAAACCATGGAAAACCTAGAACCAGTAGTCAGCAACCACCAGACCTATGCCAATTAGCAGAGAAATAGCCAAGAAAACCAAGATAGGATCCCTCAAGCCAAAGTCCCAACAAGTATCACTCACCAAGCCAAACAAGGGTGAGTGACCACAAATGACTACAAAAATGAAACCATCAACCAAGGAAACATAAGTTGCAGCAAATGCAAATCAATAGAAGACAAAATAGTCACACAAAAAAGCCAAAGGAAGCCACCAACCACCATAAACCAAAAATTCTAATCTAAAAAGATCAACAAAGGTTCAATCGACAAAATGAAAGCCTCCAGCAAATTGTCCAAGAATAAGGAAAAGATCAATAAGGAAAAAAAATAAACCAACCAAGATTCCAAGGACAACTATAAGTCCTCCAACCAAACCAACTACATAAATCATCCATAAGGAAATCCACCAGAGAATAACTAATAAGTAACCAATAAAGGAAACATCCCTCAAAAGAAAAGCATAAAACTAACAAAGAAGCATACAATGGAGGTCCAAAAGAAGCAGAAAACCATAGAAAGGAAACAATAGTAGCCAGACTTGCCACAAATAAACTTCCCTAGCAATAAAGACTAACTTGATAGGAAGCGTAATAATAACACAAAATGTGCTGCAAATAATGCACCCAGTAGAGGCTAACCTCGGGAGAATTACCAAATGCAAAACCAAGGCAAAAGAAAGATCTAGCAATAAATAATAAGGAATTGGGAGGCAAACCCAAAAAAGTATCCAGGAAATTCTACAAAAGAAGGTTCAAAATGGCAATATCCAACAGCAGTTCCCACTAGGAAGGCCACCCATCCAACCATGAAAAACTAGCAAAATGTAATTCGAGTTCAAGGGAAGAGCCAACAAGCCAACTAGTGCAGAAAGTAGAATAAAGCTAGAGCAAAAACCATCTCATCCACTAGCAACCAGAGTAACAGGGCAGAGAAGACAACAGCTACCAGGCTAAAAAAACCAAGCCAACCAAGACTGGAATGACAGGAACCACCAAGTAGCAACCACCAAGCAAACCCAAAAACTAGAGGTAAAAAACATAACCCAGCTCAGGCCAAAAAGTGAAAATAACTTTAGGGTTTATGATTTAGGGTTTAGGGTTTAGGAGGGTTTAGGATTTGGGTTTAGGGTATAGTTGTAGGATTTAGGGTTTAGTTTGGTTTATGGATTTTACACGCCAGGTTTTAGGGTTTAAGGGTAATTTAGGATTTAAGGTTTAGAATTATATAGTCTGAGTTTAAAGCACTTTAGGTTTAGGGTTTTTTAAAAAAAGTAAATAGGTAGGTTTAGGTTTATTTAGTTTATTTAGTTATTTTATTTATTCTTTAGTTTATTTTATTTTATTTTATTTTTCCTTTATTTAGTTTAGTTTTATTTATTTTAAGTTTATTTATTTTATTTTAGGTATTTTATTTTAATTTATTTTATGTTTAGGTTTAGGTTTATGTTTATTTTAGTTAGTTTTATTTAATTTTTTTTTTTTTTTAGGTTTAAGTTTATTTTAAAGTTTTTAGGTTTTATTTTATTTTATAGGTTAAGGTCTATGTTTTTTATTTTAGGTTTATTTTTAGATTTAATTTTTTTAGTTTACTATTATTTTAGTTTATTTTTATTTATTTAGTTTGGGTTTAGGTTTAGTTTATTTTAGGTTTAGGGTTAAGTTTTATATATTTATTTTTATTTTCATTTAGGTTTCTTTTCAATTTAGGTTTAGGTTATTTATTTTATTTATTTTTAGGTTTAGATTTTACTTAGTTATTATTAGGTTTATTTTATTTTTATTTTACTTAGTTTTATTTATTTAGTTATTTTAAGGTTTATTATATTATTTAGTTTATTTTGGGTTTATTTATTATTTTATTTTAGTTTTAGTTTGTTTATTTATTTATTCTTATGTAGGGTTATGTGGCAAAAGGTTGTTATTTATTTATTTAGGTAAGATTTTATATTATTTTAGGTTTATTTTAGGTTTAGGTTAGTTTAGGGTAGGTTGGGTTGCTTGGGTTTAGTTTAGTATAGATTATAGGGATTAGGGCATGGTATGGGGTTTTTAGGGTATTTTTTGGTTTTAGAAGGGCCTAGGCCCAGGGTTTGGTTTAGGGTATTAAGAGTTTTGAATTTAAATGGTTTATTTAGTTTATTTAGTTTTATTTATTATTTATTTTATTTTTTATTTTGGTTTATTTTAGCTTTTTAGTTTAGTTTATTTATTTTAAGTTTATTTATTTTTTTTATCTTTAATTTATTTTTATGTAGTTTAGGTTTATATTTTAGTTTAGTTTTATTTTAATTTTTTTTTTAGGTTTAAGTTTTATTTTATTTAAGTTTAAGTTTAGGTTTTATTTTATTAGGTTAAGGTTCTGTTTATTTTAGGTTTTTTAGATTTATAGGGTTTTTTTTAGTTTATTATTTTATTTAGTTTAGGTTTAGGTTTAGTTTATTTAGGGTTTAAGTTTATATATTTTATTTTTTATTTTCATTTTTAGGTTCTTTTTTCAATTTATTTATTTATTTTATTTATTTTAGGTTTAGATTTTACTTAATTATTTTAGGTTTTATTTTTTTATTTAGTTTTATTTTATTTAGGTTTTTTATTTTAAGGTTTATTATATTTAGTATTATTTTTTATTTATTTTATTTTATTTTAGTTTTAGTTTGTTTTATTTTATTTTATTTTTATGTTTTTATGTTTAGCAATAAAGTTATTTGTTTTATTTATTTATTTAAAGATTTTATTTATTATTTTTAGGTTTTATTTATCCAGGGCTCAGTTTTTTAGTCAGTGGCTAGTCAGGGTGCTTCAGTGTAGGGTTTGTTTAGGGTTATAGATGGGATTACATGGTTTAAGGGTCTAGGTTTAATTTAGGGCTTTATGGTTTATGGTTTGGGCTCAGTGCCTAGGTTTAGGGCCTAGGGTTTAGGGCTCAGCCTAGGTTTTAAGAGTTTTGAATTAGCAAATCTGGGTTTAGGTTTATTTTATTTATTTTTTTATTTTTTTATTTAGTTTATTTATTTTATTTTATTTATTTTATTTATAGGTTTACTTATTTTTTGTTTAAGTTTTATTTTAGTTTATCCCTTTAGGTTTAGGTTTAGGTTTATTTTTATTTTAGTTTTATTTTAGATTTTATTTTTTTTATTTCTAGATTTATGTTTTAGGTTTTTATATTTTTTTAACTATATTATTTTTATTTTTTTTTCTTTTATTTTTATTATTTGGTTTTCATTTTTAGGTTTATTTTATTTTTTTTAATTTAGTTTAGGTTTTATTTATCTTATTTTAGTTTAGTTTTATTTTTTTATTATTTTCATTTTTAGGTTTAAGTCAGGTGTAGGTTGTTTAAGTTAGGTTTTATTTTATTTTATTTTAATTTTATTTAAGCCTGGGTTTTGCATTTATTTTATTTTTAGGTTTTATTTGGTTTTAGGTTTAGTTTTTAAGTTTTTAGGTTTAGTTTAGGGTTTTGGGTTGGTAGGATTTGTTTAGTTTATGGTTTTATGGTTTTAGTTAGGGTAGGTTTTGGTTTAGGGTTATGGTTTTAGCATTTAGGTCTTATTTTAGTCTTTGTATTTTAGTTGGGGGGTTTATGTTTCATTTAGGGTTTAGGTTTATTTATGTTTTTGGTTTAGGGTTTAGGTTTTAGGTTGGTTGGGTTTATGTTTTGGTTTAAGGTTTAGGGTTTATAATTTTTTTAACAGAGAACAAATTCAGATTTAACATTTCTTCTTTTCAATTTCATCAACCAAGTAGCACACCAAGCTTTCTAAGAAGACATCACATAGATAAAAATGGGCACACAAAGACCATATAAAAAAACTCTAGATAACTAGAATCATCTCTATTGTAAAGACACAGCTCCATAAGCAACTGATTAGATTGGCCATTCTTTAATTTTTGCATATCCCATCAGAACCACCCCACCTTGATGGGATCCACCATCAAGTCTTTAATCTCTCCTCCACCACCATGGATGTAACCTCCATCGCTCCTCCTGCCTCCATGATCGCCACCTTCGTGTCCACCAACACCTCCAGATGCCCCACCACCACAGTGATAACGGCCACCTTCTCCTTTGCCTCCAACGTCAGATCTATACTGAGCCTGGTTGGTGGTGATGTTCCTGCCATCAAGGTTCGCCCATTCCTGTGGTTTAGTTTCACGTTAATAGTTTTAGGTTTAAGTTTATTTTTGTATTTATTTAGTAACTTGAGGTTTATTTATGGTTTATGGTTAGGGTTGTGGGATTATGGTTTATGGTGTGTATGATTTAGGGTTTTGGGTTTTAAGAGTGGTTTAGGTTTTGGGTCCAAAGACTATGGTCAGTGGCTCAGTATAGGTTTTATGGCCCAGTGTAAGATCCAGTTTAGGACTGAGGGTCACTTAGGGCCCAGGGCCAGTTGGGAGGGGCCTGGCCCAGGGCTCACCATGTGGCCTTTAGGCCCATGACTCAGTGGCTCAGGGGCTCAGTGGCCTCACCTGGGGCCCAGCCTGCCCAGTGGCCCAGGCCTGGGCTTTAGGCCCAGGGCCTGGCCTGTGGGCAGGCAGTGGCCCAGGCCATGGCCTGTGGACTAGTGCCAGTGAGTCAGGTGGCCCAGGATCTAGGCCCAGGCTTGGCCCATAGCCAGGGCCTGTGCCTCAGGATCAGTGGCCTAGGCCCATGTCAGCACAGGGTCAAAGTATGAGTCAGGCCTAGTGCAGGGCAGTGGAGCTCTTTTTAGTCAGATGAGGGTCTGGGTCCGGGGTCATGGCTCAGAGGCCTGTGGCCCAGGGCTCAGATTTAGTTTAGGATTTAGGGCTAAAGTGGTTTAGGGTTTATTGAGTTTATTAGTTTCACAAATAAACCATCATAGTTTATTTAGTTTATTTTATTTATTAGTTTTATTTTTTTATCTTTTATTTATTTTATTTATATTTATTTATTTTAGTTTAGTTTTATATTTATTTAAGTTTAGGTTTTTTTATTTTATTTCATTTTATTTTATTTTTAGGTTTAGGTTTTGTGGATTTTATTTTAGTTTATTTTTAGGTTTTATTTTTTAGTTTAGGTTTAAGTTTAGGTTACTTTTTTAATTTATTTAATTTAGATTTGATTAGGGTTTAGCTTTTAGTTTACTTTTATGTTTAGGTTTAGGTTTTATTTATTTTAGTTTATTTATTTTAGTTTAGGTTAAGGTTTATTTATTTTTTATTAAGGTTTCTTTTCTTTTAGTTTTAAAGTTTGGGTTTAATTTTTATTTATTTTAGGTTTGTTTTTTATGGTTTATTTTATGTTTAGTTTTATTTAGTTTTTTATTAATTATTTTAGGTTTATTCTATTTTATTATATACATTTAGTTTTATTTTATTTAAGATTTTATTCTTGGGTATTTATTTTTTTATTTAGTTTAGTTTTTTTTATATATTTTATTTTATTATTTTATTAATTTATTTTATTTTATTTTATGTTTAAGTTTTCATTTAGGTTTTATTTAATATTTTTTTAATCTATTTTAGGGTTTATTATTTTAGTTAGTTAGTTTAGGTTTTGGTTTTAGTGTAAGAGTTTAGTTGGTTTAGGGTGTGGATTTTTAGGTTTAGGGTTTGATTTAGGTTTGGTAGGTTTAGGGTTTAGGATTTAGGTGATTATGGTTTAGGTCTGGCTTAGGGTTTATGTTTTATAGGGGGGATTTATAATGGATTTTTTTTAATAGAGAACAAATTTAGATTAAACATTTCTTCATTTTGATTTCATCAATCAAGTAGCACATCATGTTTTCAAAGATGCAAGTGATGACATAGATAAAAAATGAGCACGCATTATGCAAATCAAAAACCTTAGATAATGAACCATCTCTACCATAAGACACACCCCATGCCATCAGAGAGGCTCTGGTTTAGAGTAGGAGTTTTGGTTTAGGTTTTTTGAGTTTAGGCCTAGTTTAGGGTAGGTTTAGGGTGGTTGTGGCCTGTGGCTCAGTGGCCTGGCCTGTGCCTGTGCCTTGTTACATAGGAGCCCAGTGGCCAGCCTGTTTATGGCTTGGGTTTAGTCAGTGGCCCAGGGCCTTGGGGCCAGCCCAGGTGTGGCTCAGGTCACTTTAGGCCTGCAGGCCTAGGGCTAGGCTCAGTGGGCCCGTGCCTGGGCCTGTGGGCAGCACTGGACTCCAGGCCTGTTTGGCTCAGGGATTTCAGGCTCAGCCCAGTGGCTCAGGGCCTGGGCCTGGGCCCATGGCCTTTGGTGGCCTGGCCAGCCCAGGGCCCAACGCCCAGCGTGCGCCCAGGGTCAGTTTAGGTCAGGCTCAGGCTCATCCCCTTGTGCCCAGGATCAGGCCTGGGTCCCAGTGGGCCCAGCCCAGATCTAGAGCCCAGTATCATGTGGCCTAGGGTCTTTAAATTAATTTTCACATATAAGTGCCCATAGGTTTAAGTTTATTTAGTTTATTTATTTTATTTTAGTTTATTTTATTTATATCCATTTAAGTTTATTTTATTTTTTATTTAGTTTTGGTTACTTATATTAGGTTTATTTATTTTAGTTTTGTTTTAATTTTATTTTATTTTAGGTTTATATTTATTTTTCTTTGATTTTTAAATTTATATTTTATTTTTTTTTTAGGTTTAGGTTTTAGGTTTTATTTTAGGTTTATTTTAGGTTTTATTTTTATTTTAGGTTTAAGTTTAGGTTTAGTTTATTTTAGTTTAATTTATTTTATTTAGTTTTAGATTTAGGTTTTAGGTTTTATTTATTTTAGTTTTGTTTATTTTTTAGTTTTATGTAGGGTTATTTTATTTTTATTTTATGTTTCTTTTTTTAGTTTATTTATTTTATTTTTTTTATTTATTTTTAGGTTTTAGATTAACTTTATTTTAGGTTTAGGTTTTTTATTTTATTTTATTTTAGGTTTATTTTATTTTTTATTTTTCATTATATTTTATTTTATCCAGGTTTTTATTCTTAAGTTTATTTTATCTTTGGTTTAGTTTAGGTTTTATTTATTTTATTTTAGTTTATTTTTATTAGTTTATTTTATTTTATTTTTGGTTTAGGTTTAGGTTTTAGTTCAGGTTTTTATTTTATTTTATTTTTTTATTAGATTTAGGTTTAGGGTTTATTTTATTTTTAGGTTTTTAGTTTAGGTTTAGTTTATGGTGGGTGGGTTTGTGTGGTTTAGGGTTTAGGGTAGGGTTGTAGAGGGTGGGTGGAGTTTAAAGTTTATGGTTTAGTGTTTAGGGTTTAGGTTTTTTATGGGATTTGTGGTTTAGCATTTAGGGTAGTGGTGGGTGGTGGGGTTTTAGTTTTATGTTTAAGGTTTAAGTTTATGGCTTTAGAGTTTAGCTTTAGAATTTATTAGGTTTTTTTAACAGAGAGCAAATTCATATTTAACATTTGTTCTTTTTGATTTCATCAAGCAAGTAGCACACCAAGTTTTATATGACATAAGTTGTGACAGATCAAAAATGAGCATGCATAGAGCAAATAACAAACCCTAGATAGAACCATCACAATTATAAAGACGTAGTTCCATAAGTAGATTGGATCTACCATTCTTCGATTCCCCGCTCCCATCAACCACTGCCTCTCATTAGCGGATCCATCATATCCCTAATCTCTCCCACCATCAACACCAAGGCTATGACCTCCATCGCTCATCCCGCTTCCATAACTGTCACCTTCATATCCACTAGCACCTCCAGATTCCCCACAACCACTACGATAACCGTCGCCTACCCCTTCACCTCCATGAACAGATCTAGACTTAGCCTGGTTGACGGTGATGTTCTAGTCTTCAAGGTTCTTCCCATTCTTAGGGTTTAGGTTTAGTTTAGTTTTAGCTTTGTGTTTAGCTTTATTTTTTTAGTTTCATTTAGGTTTAGGGTTTTAAGGTTAGGATTTAGGGTTTAGTTTTTAGTGGTTTTGGGGTTTAGTGGTTAAGGTTTATGGTTGGATGGTTTAGGTGTAGGCTATGCTGGTGGGACAAGAGTAGTGAGGGTTTTACAATGAGTCAGGTTAGGTTGGTGGTCAGGCCCATCAGGTCTCAGGTCCCAGCCCAGGGCCCAGGGCCACAGCCCAAAGCCCATGGCCCAGGGCCTTTTGGCTGGCCTGTGTGGCTCAGGGCCTGGGCTCAGACCCAGGCCTGCCTGTGTGGCCCAAGATCTGTGGCCAGGCAGTGGCTCATGGCCCAGGATCTAGGGCCCAGGGATGGATCAGCCTAGGGCCCAGGGCCTGGCCTCAGGGCCTAGGGCTTGGCCTCAGGATCAGGCTCAGTCCAGGGTCTGTCAGGGCTCATGGCCTGGCTCAGGCCCAGTGCTCTTGCAGCCTTTAGCCCATGGCCTTTGGCCCAGGTCATGGCCTGAGGTCAGTGCCCAGGCGTCGAGTGGCCCAGGGTCATAGGGCCTAGGCCTGTGGCCCAGGGCCTAGGATCTAGATGGTATTTAGTGGCCTAGGCTCAGTCATAGGGGTTTTAATTATTTATTAATTCTTAAATTAAGTAAGTCCCAGTTTAGGTTTATTTAGATTATTTTATTTTTTATTTTTATTTAAGTTATTTATTTATTTATTTTAGTTTAGTTTTTAGGTTTAGGTTCCCATTATTTAGGTTTCAATTTTATTTTATCTTTTAGGTTTAGGTTTTAGGTTTTATTTTAGGTTTATTTTAAGTTTATATTTTAGGTTAAGTTTAGATTTAGTGTTAGTTTTGTTTTATATTATTTTATTTTTAGTTTAGGTTTATTTAGATTTAGTTTATTTTAGCTTTAAATTTTATTTTTAGTTTAGTTTATTTAGTTTAATTTATTTTTTTTATTAGGTTTAGATTTTAGTTTATGGTTTAAGTTTATTTTTTTATTAATTGGTTTAAGTTTTATTTAGTTTTATTTTAAGTTTATTTTAGATTTAGTCTATTTTATTTTATTTTTTTTTTTATTTTAATTTTAGTTTTTAGTTTATTTTAGGTTTAGGATTATGTTTGGGTTTTATTTTATTTTATCTTTTATCTTATTTTGGTAGGTTATTATTTATTTTAATCTTAGTTTTATCTTTATTTAGTTTAGGTTTCAAGATTTTAGGTAGGGTTTGGGGCTCAGGGCTCAGGGTTAGTTTAGGGTTTAGGGCTGGGGTCAAGGCCTGGGATTTGGTGGCCTAGGGTTTAGGGTGTAGGGTTTAGGGTTTTAGCATTTTAGGGTTTTGCCTTGGGTATGGCCTAGTGTTTGGATTAGTTTTAGGTTTTGTAGAGTTATTTAGTTTAGGGTTTTGTGGTTTAAGCCTTTATTTTAAGGCGAATGTTTATGATTTAAGATTTTAGGGTTTAACGCCTTTAGTTTAGGTTTAGGGTTTATGGTTTAGGATTTAAGGTTTAGCTCATTGGTAGGGTGCAGGGTTAGTGGGTTTAGGTTGTTAGTTTTAGGATTTAGGATTTAGGGTTTGGGTTAGAGATTATGGCTTGGTTTGGGTTTAGGTTTAGGGATTAGGTTTAGTGGAATCCACATGTTCCAAATCTAAAAGGAGAGAATTCTTTAATTTATTAGAATTATTTTTAATAGAAACCAAAAGAGGAGCATGATCAGTCAAGGTTCTGCTTAAATGATCTATATAAGTAATAGACCATTGAGTAATCCAATGTGTATTCAAAAGAATCTGTCCATTCTTTGCAAAGTCTAGAGTTTTGCCAAGTTTAATTAGAATGCTTAAAACAATATTATCCAAATTACTATCAAGGATCATATTGGAAAATTCTTCCATGGAATGAATATTGGGAGAGCATCCACCATTTCGCTCAGAAGAGAACAAAATATTGTTGAAATCATGACCAACAAACCAAGGTTTATTGATAGAGGTGGCAACATTAGTCAAGTTATCCCAAAGAAGATTTCTACCAAATCTATTACAGGATCATAAACAAAAGAGCCCAAAACATAATTACCACAATAAGAGATTTGAGCAACAACTTGATGAAAATCATCAAGAATAGAAATGTCTATAAATTTATTCCAAAACACCAAATCTTATTACTAACATTAGGGAAAAATTGTTGAAACCGATCATTCTAGCAACATGGTTAATTTTATTAGCATGAATAAGTGGCCCAAGAATAATAAGTAAGAAAGTATTATGGATACGATAAAGATTTCTAATACGGTTACGAATAGAGAGAGTACCAATCTATAACATTCGAAACTAAAAAATTAAACATAAAATGAAAAGGTGGAGGAGGGGGGGGAGTAAAAGTTAATTGAGAGAAGGGAGAGAGGCCAGTAATAGCTCTAGTGTTTCTTAGTAATTTGGGATAAAAAAATTTTAACATTTTATTTCTATTTGAATATAAAGTTTGGAAGCCATTTTTTCCCTTTGAATCATCATTCAAAAGGATTTAGCAACATTAGTCACGATTTAGAGAAATATCTCGATGATAAGTGAATTCTCTTCTTCCAAGACACTAGAATTTATTAAAGACAAATAAGCTTCATGAATAATAAGGGAGGGAGTAGAAATTAATTTATTAAGAAGTGGGAACACCAAACCCTTCCTCATCATTAGCCAAATTATTTGATAAAAGCAAAACTTTTGAGAAGCTAAATCATTCAATTTGAATATGGAATCAAGTTTATCAACTTGATTATCATGAGGTATTAAAGCCATATTCACCATTGAATTAGAATGATGCATAGTATTAAATTCCTCATTTATGTCTGCAAAGCTTCATTTTATCTATCAAAGCCAACAAGGATGCAAAAATCAATCAGGAAACATAATCCTCATTCAAAAGTTTAGAAAATCTATCATTGTTCACATTAGAAGCTTTCAATTGCTTAGAAGAAGTTAAAGGTAAATCAACCTTATTTGGAACATTCAAAGAATCCTTTTTTTTAAAGTAGTTTTTTGATATTTAATAGTGGTTGGCCTAGGGTTAAGAACAGAAGTTTCATTAACAGGGATTTTCTTTTTAGGATGAAGAATGAAATATTTAGAATTATTGTGCCCGTGGATTTTGCAGTGAGAACCAAAGATAAGGAAATTTTTTAAATTCAATTCTTTGCATGTAACCATAATTTTTAGATCCCAACTACATTTATTTGGGGTGTTTCTTGGTAATGTCCAATTAAATAAGGATTCTAGCCACTGAAGGATGAGATTTCATAGCCATTTCCTAATCAATTTGTAATGACCAACAAAATAAAGCACCCATAACAAAAAGGAATTGATTGTTAACAAATGGATTTGAATATTGAGGAGAGAAATCAAAATCAGAATGATTGGGAATGAGGGTTTAAGGTTTAGGGTTTAGGGTTTAGGGTTTAGGTTTTAGGATTTAAGCTTTAGGGTTTTTTGTGTTTAGGGTTGGGTTAGGTTTAAGGTTTAAGGTTTGTGGTTTAGGGTTTACTATTAGGTTTTAGATTAGTTTGGTATGATTTAGGGAGTGAGGTGGGTGTGGCTCAGTTTAGGGTTTAGGGTAGTGGTTTAGGAGGATATGGCTTAGCATTTAGGGCCCAGGCAGGGTTTAGGGCCTAGGGCTAGCTCAGGGCCCAGTTGATGGGGTGGCCTAGGTTAGGATTTGAATCTGGCCTTTTAGGCCTTTAGTGTCAGGGGTCAGGCTCAGTGGCATGGTTTCTTTCTTTCTTTTTAAATTCAATAAGCTGGTTATTTAGTCCATTTAGTAGTTTATTTTATTTATTTTATTTTATTTTTATTTTATTTAGGTTTATTTTATTTTATTTAATTTATTATTTATTTTATTTTTTAGTTTAAGTTTAGGTTTTATTTTATATTTTAGTTTTATTTTATTTTATTTTATTTTAGATTTAGGTTTTTTATTTTATTTTAAGATTTTATTTATTTAGGTTTAGTTTTATTTTATTTGGTTTATTTTAGGTTTATTTTATTTTAGTTTAGTTTAGGTTTTATTTATTTTATTTTAGTTTAGTTTTATGTTTATTTTATTTTATATAGGTTTAAGCTTAGCTGAGTTTAGATTTAGGTTTAGGTTTAGTTTAGGTTTCTTATTTTATTTTATTTTATTTAGGTTTAGGTTTTATTTATATTTTAATTTTATTTAGTTTAGGTTCAAATTTTAGGTTTTTTTAGGTTTAGGGGTTTAGGTTAGTAGGTTTTGGATTTAGGGTAAATTTAGGGTTTAGGGTTTTGGTAGAGTTTAGGTTTAGGGTTTAGGATTTTAAGGTTTAGGTTTAAGGTTGTGGTTTAGGTTTTAGGTTTATGGTTTATGTTTTAGTTTAGGGTTTAGGGTTTTGGATTTAAGTTTTAGGTTTAGGGTTTATGTTTTAGTTTTGGGTTTTGGGTTTAGGGTTTAGGTTTTTTTAATAGAGAACAAATTCAGATTCAACATTTCTAGTTTTCAATTTTATCAACCAAGTAGCACACCAATTTTTCTAAGACATAAGTGATGACATAGATAAAAAATGAGCACACATAGAGCAAATAAAAAACTCTAGATAACTAGAACCATCTCTACTACAAAGACACAGCCCATAAGCAGATTAGACGGACGTTCTTTAGTTTTTCTCGTTCCCATCAGAACCACCCCCGCATCTCGAGTAGCAGGATCCGCCATCATATCCCTGATCTCTCCATCCACCACCACCATGGTTGTAATTTTGTCGCTCTCCCACCTCCATAACCGCTCTCTACTACAAAGACACAAGCCATAAGCGGATCGATCGTTTTAGTTTTTCCTTCCCATCGAACCACCTCAGATCTGAGTAAGATCGCCATCATATCCCTGATCTCTCCCTCCATCACCACCATGGTTGTAACCTCTATCGCTCCTCCCACCTCTATAACTTACACCTTCATATCCACCAACACCTCTAGATCTACCACCACCACTGTAATAATCACTTCCTCCGCCTTCACCTCCAATGTCAAATCTAGGCTGAGCCTGGTTGATGATGATGTTCCTACCGCTGTACGCCCATTCTTGGTTTAGGTTTCCATTTAGGTTTATTAGCATTTAGGGTCTAGGTTTATTTTTTAATTATTTAGATAATGCAGTTTATGAGGCAGTTTAGGTTAGGTTTTGGGTTTGATTTTGTTAACATTTAAGTTAAGCTTTAGAGAGGAGGTTTAGGGCCCAGGGTAGATAGGCCCAGGGTAGGGTCTGTGGAGGGTGAAAGCCCAGGCCCAGGGCCTGGGCTGGCCCAGGGCCCAAGGCCCACAGCCCAAGGCCCAAGCCTAAGATCCATGGCCCAGGAGTGAGTGGCTCAGGGCCCATGGGCAGTGCCTAGGACTGGTGGCCCAGGATCCAGGCTCAGGGCCCAGGTTTGTGCATGGCCTAGGCCCCAGGTATGTTTGCCCAGGGCTCATGGCCTAACGTTAGCCAGTGATCAGGGTCAGTTTGGGGTCCCGTTTAGTGGCCCAGTGCCATGGTTTGGCTGGCTCATGGTTTTAGGGTTAGGGCCCAGGGTTGTAGGTCAGGGCTGAGGGCCTAGAGTGTGGTCAGATCAGGGAGTGGTGGGTTAGTTTTTGTTTTTTATACTGATTTTCAAATTAAGTGTTAGGTTTTAGATTTATTTAGTTGTTTTAGTTTTCTTTTTATTTTAGTTATTTTATTTTATTTTATTTTATTTTAGTTTATCTTTTATTAAGTTTATTTATTTTAGTTTAGTTTTATTTTTTTTAATTTTAGATTATATTTTTATTTTTATTTTAGGTTTAGGTTTTAGTTTTATTTTA
This sequence comes from Cymbidium sinense, assembly GCA_021442155.1. NCBI lineage: Eukaryota > Viridiplantae > Streptophyta > Magnoliopsida > Asparagales > Orchidaceae > Cymbidium > Cymbidium sinense. The sequence continues at coordinate 89,346,620 of CM038216.1, forward strand.
TTTTTTAGGTTGAGGATTTTAGGTTTATTTTATTTATATTTTACATTTTTTTTTTAGTTTAGGTTTAAGTTTTATATTTTTAGTTTAATTTATTTAATTTAGTTTAGGTAGGGTATTATTTTCATTTTATCTTTTAGGTTTAGGATTTTATTTAGTTTTATTTTATTTTATTTTAGGTTTTAAGGTTTAATTTTATTTTATTTAGGTTTTATTTTAAGTTTTAGATTTTATTTATTTTATTTTAGTTTAGTTTTATTTTTTATATTTTCTTTAGGATTAGGTTAGGTTTTAGTTTATGTTTTATTTTATTTATATTTTATATTTTATTTAGGTTTATTTATTTATTTTATTTTAGCATTTTAGTTTAGTTTAGTTTGGTTTGCTTTTAGGTTTAGGTTTATGTAGGTTTAGTGTTTGCAATGGAGGTTTAGGGTAGGGTTTAGGGTTTAGGGTTTAGGGTTTAGAGTAGGTTTAGGTTTAGGGTTTAGAGGGTTTATGGTTTAGTTTTTAGGATTTGGGTGGGATTATAGGGTTTAGGGAGTTTGTGTTAGGTTGTTTTAGTTTGTGGTTTTAGTTTTTTAACAGAGAATAAATGCAAATTCAACATTTCTTCTTTTTGATTTCATCAACCAAGTAACACACCAAGTTTTTTAAGACACAAGCGACGACATAGATAGAAATTGAGCATGCATAGAGCAAATCAAAAACCCTAGCTAACTATGAATTCACAATTCAATAAGCAGCAGATCAGATATTCTGTTCTTCAGTTTCTTTAGTTCCCATCAGAACTACCCCGACCTCTCGAGTAGCGGGATCCACCATCATGTCCCTGATCTCTCTCTCCGCCACCACCATGGCTGTAACCTTCATCTTTCTTCTAGCCTCCATAACCACCACTACTCTGGCCACCACCTCCATATCCACCAACACCTTCAGATCCCCCATAGCCACTATAATCTCCCCACGCCAGATCTAGACTTTTCTTGATATGATGTTCGTGTCATCATGGTTCCCATTCTAAGGGTTTAAGTTTAGATTTATTTGAGTCTATTTATTTTTTAATATTTAGTTACCCCAGGTTTTTGGGGTTGTGGCTTTAGGGTTTAGGGTTTAGGGTTAGGGAAGGTAGGGTTTATAGCATTTAGTGGTTTGGGGTTTAAGGTTTAGTTTAGTGGTTTATGTTTTGGGTTTAGGGTTTAGGATTTAGAGAGGTTTTAGGTTTACTTAGTATGGGGTTTAGGATTTAAGGTTTAAAGTTTTCTTTTTTAATTTAGTAAATTGGTAGGTTTAGATTTATTTAGTTTATTTTTTATTTATTTTAATTAATTTATTTATTTTTTTCAGTATTTTTATTTTTATTTAGTTTAATTTATTTATTTTAGTTTGGATTTTCTATTTTTTTTTTAGGTTTAGGCTTATTATTTAGTGAGTTTTACTTTATATTATTTAGGTTTAGATTTAGGTTTTTATTTTTAGTTTAGGTTTATTTTAGGTTTTATTTTTAGTTTAGTTTAGTTTATTTTAGTTTATTTTATTTTATTTAATTAAAGTTTAGTTTATAAGTTTAGGTTTCATTTTAGTTTTATGTTTAGTTTTCTTTATTTTATCTATTTTAATTTAATTTTATTTTAGGTTTAATTTTATTTTAGTTTAGTTATTTTTTTATTTTATTTTGTATTTTAGGTTTAGTTTTATTTAGTTTTTATTTTATTTATTTATGTTTATTATTTTATTTTAAGTTTTTTATTTTATTTAGGTTTTTATTAAGTTTATTTTATTTTTAGTTTTAGGTTTTATTTATTTTATTTTAGTTTATTTCATTTTTTTAGCTTTAGGTTTAGTTTTATTTATTTTTTTTAGGTTTTATTTAGTTAGTTGAGTTTTAAGTTTTTATTTGTGGTTAGTGTTTTGGGTTTTTAGGTTTACATGTAGGTAGAGTTTATGGTTTGGGGCTCAGGGTAGTTTAAGTTTTTTATTTTTTTTATTTTTATCTTAGGTATTTATTTATAATTTTATTATTTATTTATTAGGTTTATTTTATCTTTAGTATTTTTTATTTTTAGTTTTTAATTTATTTTATTTTAGTTTTATTTAAGTTTCCTAGTTTAGTTTTTTATTTTATCTTTAAGTTTATGTTTATTATTTATTTTTTATAATAGTAGTTTTTGGTTTTGGGTATGGACAGCCAGTAAGTTATTTGTTAGTAGGTTTAGGTAGGGTTTAATCTCAGTTTTAGGGTTCAAGATCTTGGTCTGTGGCTAGGTTTAGGGTTAGAATTAGGATTTAGGGTTTAGTTGGGTTGGTTTAGGTAGGTTAGTGTTTTTTTTTATTTTACTAATTATTTATTTTTTAAAAAATTAAGCTGGTAGTTTTGTGGGTTTATTTTGTGGAGGGTTTAGTGGGTTTAGATTAGTTTTTATAGTTTTATTTTTAAAATTAAACCAAGGTTTAGTTTATTTAGTATAAGTTTATTTTATTTATTTTAGTTTACTTTTATTTTATATTTTATTTAGGTTTATTGTTTATATTTTATTAGTTTATTTTTTTATTTTAGGTTTATTTATTATAGTTAGTTTTTTTTATTTTAGTTTAGTTTATGTTAGGTTATGTTTAGATTATTTTTTTTGTTTATTTTATTTTATTTTAGGTTTATTTTTTTAGTTTAGGTTTTAGGTCAGATTTATTTTAGGTTTATTTTAGGTTAAGGTTTTAATTAGTTTTATTTTATTTTATTTTATTTTATTTCATTTTATTTTACATTTAGTTTTTTTTATTTAGATTTTATTCTTTTATTTTATTTTTAGTTAAGTTATTTTATTTATTTTTATTTTATTTTATTATTTTATTTTAGGTTTTTTTATTTTATTTTTATTATTTATTTATTTATTATTTTTTATTTTTTTTTTATTTTATTTATGTTTTTGTGGTTTTGTTCTGGTAGTTTAGGTTAGGTTTTAGGTGTTTGGTGGTTTTGGGTTTATTTTGAGTTTAGTTTTAGGGTTTAGGTTAGTTGGGTTTAGGGTTTTAAGGTGTGGCCTAGGTGTGCAGTTAGGATTTAGGATTTAGCTAGGGTTATGGTTTTATTTTATTTTATTTTTTAAATTTTATTTTTCTTTAAAATTCAAACCCAGGTTTAGGTTTATTTAGTTTATTTTTATTTTATTATTTTATTTTATTTATTTTATTTTTTTATTTATTTAATTTATTTTATTTTAGGTTAGGTTTTATTTTAGTTTATTTTTTAGGTTTAGGTTTAGGTTTAGTTTAGTTTTTTAGTATAGTTTATTTATTTTATTATTATTTTTGTTGTTTTATTTTATTTTAGGTTTAGTTTTTTTTATTTATTTTAAAGTTTAGGTTTTTATTTTAGTTTATTTTTTATGATTTAATTTTTAGTTTAGGTAAGTTTATTTTTAGTTTATTTTATTTTATTTAGTTTTGGTTTAGTTTAGTTTAGGTTTTATTTTATTTAGTTTAATTTTAGTTTAGTTTAGGTTTATTTTATTTTCAATTTAGTTAGTTTTTTTTAGTTTTTTTATGTTTTATTTTATTTTTATTTTAGGTTTTATTTTTTTTTTATTTTTTTTAGGTTTAAGTTTTATTTACTTTTATTTTATTTTATTTAGGTTTATTTTTTATTTAGATTTATTTTATTTTAGGTTTTATTATTTAGTTTAGGTTTAATTTATTTAGTTTAATTTTTATATATTTGATTAGGTTTAGGTTTATGTTTATTTTATTTTATTTTGGTTTTTTTATTTATTTTATTTTATTTAGTTTACATTTAGTGTTTAACATTTAGGGTTTGGGTTTAGGTTTGGGTATGGTTTGGGTTTAGGTTAGTGGCCCAGGGTTTAGTAGGGTTTAGGTTTAGGTTTAGGTTTGGGGTTTTTTAGTAGGGTTTAGAGAGGTTTAGTGGTTTGTGTTTTGTGGATTTGTGGGTTTAGGTTTAGGTTTGGGGTTTAGGGTTTAGTTTTAGGTTTATGGTTTAGGTTTAGGTTTTAGGTTTAGGGTTCAAGTTTTAGTTTGGGTTTAGGGTTTTCCTTTATTAAGAGAGTAGAAATTGATTCAACATTTCTTCTTTTAATTTCATCAACCAAGTAACACCAAGTTTTCTAAGACACACAAGTGGTGACATAGATAAAAATGAGCGCATAAAGCAAATTAAAACCCTAGATAATTATAACCATCTCTACCAGAAGGCACAATTTCTATAAGATCCATCATAATCACTCTCTAAAGTAGTAATCCACCATCATATCATTCTCCCCTCCACCACCACCACTATCAACTTCCCTCTCAGCCTCCAACCACTACTACTTTGACCAACATGTCGATATCCACCACCTCTAGACTAAGCTGTTGATGGTGATGTTCCACCATCGGTCACCCATTCTCAAGGTTTAGGTTTACATTTATTAGGTTTTAGGTTTAAGTTTATTTTTAATTTATTCATTACTTTAAGTTTAGTTTTGGGAGGGGGTTTAGTAGAGTTTAGTTTAGAGTTTGGGTTTTAGGGTTTGTGCATTATGCTTTTGTGAGCTTGGGTTTAAGGTTAGGTTTGTGGTTTAGGGTTTAGCATTTAAGGATGTAGGTTTAGGTAGGTTTAGGTTGTGGGTTTAGGGTTTACTTTAGGGTTTGTGGGTTTTATGGTTTTAGGATTTAAGGTTTAGGGTTTTTTGTGGTTTAGGGTTTATATTTTTTTTTTAGGTTTAGGTTTATGGTCAGATTTTAGTTTAGTTTTAGTTTTTGGGTTTTTTTAAGAGAGAACCAATTCATATTCAATATTTCTTCTTTTTGATTTCATGAACCAAGTAAGACACCAAGTTTTCTATGACACAAGCGATAACATAGATAAAAAATAAGCACGCATAGAATAAATAAAAAACCCTATGTAACTAGAAATGTCTCTAGTGTAAAGACACAGTTCCATAAGCAGTAGATCAGATCAATCATTCTTCAGTTTCTCCAGTTCCCATCAGAACCACCCCGACCTCTCGAGTAGTGGGATCCACCATCATATCCCCGATCTCTCCCTCCGCTGCCACCACAGAACCTTTGTCGCCTCACCTCCATAACCACCACTGCCTCGACCAACACCTCCATATCCACCACACTCCAGATCCCCACCACCACTATGATAACCACCGCCTCGCTCGCTCCATCGCATCTGAGCGATTGATATGGATGTTCTCGCCAACAAGGTTCTGCCTATTCTTAGGGTTTATGTTTTATTAGATTTTAGGGTTTAGGTTTATTTTTTATATTATTTTTTTACTTTATGTTTACGTTTATGGTTTGGGGTTTATGGTTTAGCATTTAGGGTTTAGGGTTTAGATTTTATGGTTTTAGGGTTTAGGGTTTAGGTATTAAGTTTAGCTAGGTAGGTTTAGGATTTAATTTGGGTTTAAGGTTTTTTAATTATGAACAAGTAAGCATAGGTTTATTTAGTTTATTTTTTATATTTTATTTTATTTTATTTTTATTTTATTTAGGTTTATTATTATTTATTTAGTTTAGTTTATTTATTTTATGTTTACTTATTTTTAGTTTAGGGTTTTCATTTTAGTTTATTTTTTGTGTTAGTTTAGGTTTAAGTTTATTTTTTTAGTTGAGTTTTATTTTATTTTATTTTAAGTTTAAGTTTTATTTTTATTTTAGGTTTAGGTTTAGGATTTTATTTTATTTTTAGTTTTAGGTTTTAGGTTTTATTTTAGGTTTATTTTAGGTTTTATTTTTTTTAGTTTAGGTTTAGGTTTATTTTAGTTCATTTTATTTTATTTAGTTTAAGTTTAGGTTTATGGTTTAGTTTATTTTAGGTTTACATTTATGTATTAATTTTAGTTTAGTTTATTTTAGTTTAGTTTTTTTATTTATTTTATTTTATTTAGGTTTTTTTAATTTAGGTCTTAGGTTTTATTTTTATTTATTTTTTATTTTAGGTTTTATTTTTATTTTAGTTTTATTTTAGGTTTATATTTTTTATTTTACATTTAGTTTTATTTTAGTTTTTTTATTTTTTTATTTATTTTATTTTTAGTTTAGTTTAGGTTTTTTTTATTTATTTTATTTTAGTTTTTTTACTTATTTATTTTATTTTAATTTTAGATTTAAGTTTAGATTTTAGTTTAGGTTTTTATTTTATTTTCTTTTATTTTATTTTATTATATTTTGTTTATTTTGATTTATTTATTTTTGGTTTTATTTAGTTTAGGTTTTTTTAGTTTTTAGGTTTAGGGTTTAGGGTTTTAGGGTTTAGGGTTTTTTAGGGTTTAGGTTTTAGGGTTTTAGGTTTAGGGTATGGTTTAGTTTGGGTTTAGTTTTTAGGTTTAGGGTTTAGTGTTTAGTTTTAGTGTGATGGGTACATCGAGGAAATGTATACTATCTCGAAAGATAGAAGTCACCACCATACAAATGGACCTAATCACCTTAATAAGGACTCATATATGGGTCTTCTGTAAAGATTGTCCCATGCTTTTACATGGAAATATAAAATAGGGTTTATTTTAAACCGGTTCATTGTTCCTATAGGGCAAGCCCCATAGTTAATTACATCCTAAGAACAGATTCCTTAAGAATACTATCTATTTAGGTAAATGATCATTTTCTCCAAAGATTTTGAAGGTACGACTATCAATCGATTGGTTTATTTTTTAGAAAGTCAAGTGGGATCGATCAAGAGGAGGGAGTTCTTATCGAAGCCAAATGACGATAAGTAGGGGATGCTTAGATACTAGGAAGCCTAAGCATCCCAAACTATCCTATGGTTGGGCTTTATATTTTGAAATTGAATTTATTTATTTGAGTTGAATTTTTATTAGAAATCTGTTACAATTCCATGATACAAGGTCATGGAAATGCCTAAGAGGTGAGGATTTATGCTCATAACCTGTAAAGGGAAGTAGCAACCTCTAAACTTAAATCTAGGGAGCTTTGATAAGGGCCAAAAGCACGACCTAAATCTAAGGCGAAAATGGGTATTTGGTTTACCTCCACAAGAGAGGATAAACCACTGACGACTTACAACCGCCTCTGGGTGCCAACTAACTCCTACGATTTTAAAACATGTAGGCAAGTCATATGCTTTTGCATGATATCTAAGTTGTTGTTTATTTAGAAAGATATAAGTCCTTAAACACACTCCCTAAGAGACTAGATCATGTAAGGCATGATTTAATGACTTAAATCTAATGCAAATTTTGTTACATTTTTTTTATTTTTATTTTGGACAATCAATTTGACACAAGCTTTAGGATTCATATGCCAAATGCATGAGAAATTAGATTATGGGACAAAATCAGTGAGAAAAGGAGGTGTATTTCTGCCATTGCTCTCAAAGGTCAAGCCAAGTTCTTTGGCAAAGGTGCAAGCCCTCCAATCAAGAGTGAAAAAATATGCTTTTTATGCATGATGTGAGAAAATACAACATCCAACTTAAGGGTTGCTAATTATTTTATCTTGTTTATAACCTAGGCTTTAGGTGAGGTTATGAGTTGTTTATTTTTTAATTTGAATTGATTAGTTGGATAGAAAATTTATTTACCTAAGAGCCTAATCATCATCCAGGCCATACATCAAAGCAAGGAAGAAACTAGGAAAAGCTGCCATTTTAATGCACAAGCTAAACAAACATCAATCAATTTATAAAGCTAGCGCAAAAGAATAAGAGGCCATTTGTTGTCGAGCTTCACTGCACAAACCCAAAAATAAATTGGGTAGCCGAGCTCTACCCTTATACAACCCAGATTATAAATGAATTAAATACAATCAAGAAGGAATTCATTGTTATGGGGGTCTTCATTCTTCATATCTTCTTTTCTTCTTTCTTCTTTCTTCTTTTGGTTGGTTGGAATGTGGTTACTTCAAGGCTTCACCTGGTACATAAAATGTAGTCTTATAACCAATGTTCATCCTAATCCTCCATAATAATCATTCCAAAATCTTGATTACAAAATTACTTGAACATGGGAAAAAAGGAAATGTAACTAAAACTTGTTAAATAGAGATTAGCTAAACAAACCATTCAATCCCAAGCATGTATATACATAAATAGGACTTAGCACCCTACACATGGGTAACCAAGTCCACCTGGCCTATTTTGGATTATGCTTAGGGGTATAAGCACCTATATAACAAAAGCAATTTTATAATTTTATTATAACACCCCTTAAGCACAAACCTCTACAGAAGATAATAGTTAGACTAAGATCACCTTACCATTTAGTCTACGCACATGCACCCTAACATCTATACTAAAACATTACATCACAAAACAAAAGCAAACGTCAAATCATCCACTGCCCTAACCTGAAGCTAGAAGTGAGGACTTAGTCTAATGTGTGTTACATTTAAGGCTTGTGTGGTATGTTTAGCTAGGCTTTATGGTTGAAGTTTTCTAAGTGTGAAAATTTTCAACTTAGAGGGTGGTTTTATTTAACTGATTTAGTTGATTTGATTAGATTTGAATGAACCTAGAATTAATTACTATGTTGTAAAGAGAGGAAAAGAGAAGAGAACTTCTTTCCTCCCTACCTTAAGTAATTTCTAAGGTAGATTCATATTTGATTTTTTTAGTGAATGTTTTATTATGTGTATTTAATTAATCCTAAGTTTAGATTTTCCTTAAACAAACCTATTCAAAAGAAAGGCATTTTAAAATTAAGTAAAGTGAAATACTATCACAAACACACAACACTTCATTTCTTTCCCAACATGTGTAACATGTATATGGATGAACCCTAAGCATATCTATACATGTAAATGGAATTGTTTAACACACCTTCATGATGAATGCTAAGAGAGTTTGTTTAAGAAATTTTGGAATGTTTCATGTATGTATGATTTTGTTAAGTAGAAAAGAGTGATTCTTTTATTCATCTTTCATATGCACATTTACAAGTATAAAAGACATAAGTGAGTACGCCATTGTTAGCACCAGGGGTGTAAGGTATAAGACCTACTTAGCTACTTAAAGCCTCGCAACCTCGGGGTTGTCCAGACTAATATACCACTTTTCTTAAATATATGTGCATGTATAAAAAGAAATGCATGAAGAGAATCATGCAAAAAGTTTATGTTTGTTTGATTTTGGTTTGATTGTTGTGGAATTCCTTCTTTAGTCATGACATAGGAGTGCATAGGAATGGATTTAAGCAAGTGTTATGTCCTTTTCAAATGACTATATACTTTGCAAACCCTATACAATTCTATGTTAAGAAAGAGAGGGAGAATCACATAACACATTTTATACTATTCATAGTCAAACTCATAAACAATTGTAGATAGCATACCCTTCATTTGTAATGTTTTAATTATAAGTTTTCAAAATAGTTTTGGATTTAGTAGTGAAAATAGTCCATTCATATCCTTACTTTAGCCAAAGCATGTAATTTGACATAAAGGAAACATTTCATTTTAATTTGATTTTTCAAAAGGCATGAATGCATGATTTTCATATGACATACAATTAGCATGTTAGAAAGAAATAAAGTGATGAAAGCATGTAAATTCATTCACCCTAATTAACTCCTAAAGACAATCCTATGGAATAAGATTATTTAAAGTAAATCAAATTATTTTAAAGAGATTTTGTTTTATTTTGAGTTTGATTTAAATTTAGGAAATGTGAAGAGGTTTGCGCTCCTAACTCATTTCCCACATGTGTATGATGTTTTAGTTTATTTTAGAACCATTAGATTGATTTTATATTTTGTTTAGGTTAGTGTACATTAAGTTCATTAATTACCCCTTACCTACACCATTTTAACATATTTAACCAAATAATTATAAGCCGAAGCAAGGAATTTAAATCAGCAATGCACCTAAGAAAGAAATGGACCTAATGCATTTGGCTCACAATTAATGATTAATTAAGCTAAAGGGTTTAATTTAAGTACTTTCATAACCCTTCCCACACATATGGGTTAGATATGATTTCCTTAAGTTACTTAGGTTATTGAACACCCAAATCTACCCAAGAAGAATTGATTAAGTTGATTGATTTGATTTTAAAATTTGGATTAATTAAGCCATTTATTTAAGTGATTAAACTATTTAATTAATTTTCACTTTAATTAGATTTTATTCAAATAAAATGAACTTAGGGGAAAAGATTTGGGAGAGGACTCCTAATCTCATTCCCTAAGTCCATTCACTATTCTAAGGTAATTAACAAACTTAATTAACTAATTCATCACTATTTAATAAGTTAATTAATCACTTAATTGATTAAGGGAATTATTAGGAGTGGATCAAGCAATTACCCTAATTAAACCATTAGTAAATTCCAAGAAAATCATGGGAGGCAGAGGTCATCCCATTAATCAACCCTAAGAACTTTAGAATTAACCAGTGGAATAATTAAGGAGTAATTAACATAATTATATTCCCAATAAAACCCTAATTGCATAAAATTCACTGTTCAAAATCCATCAAACTTAATTTTAGATTATTCCCCTTTGAATTATCTTCACAATGCATTTTATTTTGTATTTTTTGAATTTTCTACATTTAGTTATGTTATTTTAAAGTTTTTATGTTTATTAGGTAATTAAATCCCAAATTATATGACTAATCCCATCAGCGCCACATGAACCACTGATGTGACATGTGCTTTCCATGTGGCATGATGGGATTTGTCACTTAAGTTGTCACATGACTGCACATTCAGCTGGCGGTGGTTCGTGCTTTCTCTTTAGATCGTCCGATCAAATATTGGACGGTTGAGATTGAGCCCATGATTTCTAAAGGGATTAATCACAAATCTAGCATGGATTAATTAGGACCGTCCATCCAAAATGTGCGTATGGACGGTCCATGGTATATCAGTGACCTCACCTGAGGGAGAGGGCATACGTCCACTCCTTAGGGAAACATCTGAGCTCGATTGAGCTCAGATTGAGCTCAAACTCAACCCACCCCATCAACTTGCAAGGGGATGAGCAGTTAGTTGAAGCCTTGTGGGCCTACCGCTCCACATATAGAATTCCAACTCAGTCTACTCCTTTCTCCTTAGTGTATGGAACTGATTTCATTCTACCATTAGAAGTCCAACTCCCATCACAAAGGACAGTTGTTGGTAGCAAGATCATAAAAGAGCAGAACACCAAGTTATGATAGAAGAGCTTGAAGGTTTGTATGAGAGATACCTGTGAGCACGCCAAAACCTCGAGTTATACAAAGTTAAAATGATTCAAACTGACAAAAAAGTTGGTCTGTCCTAGAGATTTTCAGGTAAGATAGCTTATTTTACTTCTAAGGAGACATTGTTGCCTATAATAAGATGGGAGACAAGTTTAAACCCACATGGGAAGGCCCTTTTGCCATAGAGAAGGCCTACTAAGGAGGATCTAATCAACTTATTAATCATAAGGGAGAGTGCCCAATGCTTCTAATCAATAAGCTCTACTTAAAGAAATATTATAAATCATATTTGAAAGTAATTATCATCAATGAATATTCCATTTTGAATTCAATCTTTTCCATGTTCTTGTTTATGAATCCTCCAATAGATAGTATGAATAACATCCTATCCTTCATCGAAACACATATATATATCTTTATCTGAAGTTGAGATAATGCCACCAAGGCACTCACTAGTAGCTTTTAGTAGTCGCTGTGCTACACCGCTAGTGTGTCACCTGTGAGGTCTTTTGTTCAAATGATGTAAGTTGCTATACTTTCTCCTTACTTGGCACAATGTGCCTTGTTAGTTTGGTAGGTCTTAATGCTGGTAAGCTACCTCATGTTGGCTTCATTTAGAGGATGTGAGTCTACACTTTCTTGTTGGGTTAGCCTTCATGCATTGATTGGGTCAAGTATATTTGTAGTTTAGGATAATTCCCATATTAGCTCCTTCCCTCTTGACTACTTCATGTGTAGGTCCAGTCCTTCCTCCGAGCTCCCTGCTTTGTAGTCGCTTTAGGTCAGATAGCATATGTCACGTTGATGACAGACTATCCCGATGATTAGTTCCACTTGGAAAGTTGTAAGCCTACATGCTTTCTTTCCAGATTGATCATTGCACATCGACGAGCACCTTTGGTTGGTTTTTCACTATGTTGATGGATACACCACTCATGCTAATGGATACACCTTAGGTTGGTTGGTTCTTGCATAGGGATACACCACTCATGGCGATGTAAGTGCTACACTTTCTCCTTGACTTGGCCACCATACACCAATAGGCTTTCTTTTAGGCCTCGTGATAATGCCCTAAGCACCTGTGGCACTATATTTGGATCACGTCCTTTGCGACCCCATTTAGAAACTACCTAGGTTTCTATCAGATTGGACAGTTCCCCTTTCCTAGTAACCACCCCTGTGGTTGGAGAATCCATCCTATGGATGTGTAGATTCTCTCTTTGTCTAGTAAATATGAGATAGGTCAAGGCCTACATAGCCTCTTCTCAATATGGTTCCTCATAGACCAGCAGGGTCCATACAAACATATAAACAAAATATATGTTCACTTGTGGATTAGGAGGGCACCCCTAGTGGTACATTTTCTCAAAAAGGCATCCTATCTTTAGGGTAGTGTTAGAAAAACTCCTTATTGGAATTACCTGACTACTCTTGAGTTGATATAAGTCCCCAATGACATTCACTCAATAGTCTCCCCTAAGTCAGGTTTAATTTGTTGTGCTACCAACAGGTCACCCCAGTGGTTGTTCCCTGCTTTAGAAGATGTAAATCTGGCACACCTTCTTCCTAGCACAACTGTTGCATGCTGAAAGGCAACCCCTTAGGTTGGCTAGCTCTACTCCATGGCTAGTAGACTATCTTTTTGGATTTGTAAATCTAAGATAGGACAAGTCCGATATAGCCCCTTCTTAGTGGGTCCATCGCACACTGACATGGTCTATAAATTAAATCTATCAAATTTGACCGATCTCACATTCCTAGTGGATATGCCCTCAGTTTAAAATTAAACTAAACCAAATAAACCATATCAAATCACATGAAATTAAGATAAAATTAATCCTGAATACTTTTAAGTTGAAATAACTCCCCAGCGACATTCACTCAATAGTCTCCCTAGGTTAGAATCGATTTGTTGTGCATCCAACATGCTACCCCAACGGATGTTCCTTGCTTTGGAAGATGTAAGTCTACTACTCCTTCTTCCTAGCATAACCGCCACACACTGAAAGGACCCCCTTAGGTTTGATAGCTCTACCACGTAGCAGGCAGACTATCCTTTTGGATTTGTAAACTTGAGGTAGGTCAAGGCTAATATAGCCCCTTCTCAATGGGTCCATCACACACCGATAGGGTCCATACATTAACTCAGATTAAGTTAAACCCAATCTAGTTTTTCCCAGTGGAGTTAAATCACACCCTTCTCCCTAGTGGAGCCCCAAATCATATATAAACAAGTCAAGCAAACAAATCAAATTCAAAACCAACTTCCCTAGTGGAGAAAAATTAAACCAACTCCCCCAATAGAGTCTAAATCAAAGAAATCCAACAAAACTCTTATTCCCAATAGATACATCCCCAAAACATCTATGAAATCAAACACAAATCCCAATCCCCAGTGGATAGCATGAACCTGCTTCCCTAATGGAAGGTTAATATACTCGATCCCCAACAGACTCGAGCCCATATCTTTAGCAGATATGCCTCCACATCAATTAAAATAAATTAAATTAAAATTGATTATAGATTATTATCCCTAGTGGATCTTCTTTCCACAAATCATATAATCAAATCAAATTCAAACCTTCCCCCAACAGATTTTCTTCTTCTATGCCCTGGACATAGAGCCCTCACATGTCATGTTAAATGCATGATCCCCTAACGGATCTCCTCCATGTCCTTGACATGGACTTCTCATCAAATCTTATTTCTTCTCTTATGCACACCTTTAATACTTCAACCAAAAGCCTAACAATGTATTCATTCAAATTACATCATCTTAACATTGGAATCAACATTTTATGATTTGCAAGCTCAAACTAACTATACAATATCATGATAAACATATTATAATGTGAATTAACACACTATATTATATTATAATATATATGATGTTATATTATAATATACTATAATATAATATATTGTATAACATTACACCTCATTAGAATCACTTAAAGGGAATAAATAACAAAATTTTCTCAAAATATGAATAATGTCCATTTTGGATGTAAAATTGTTATTTTCTATTAGAAATGGTACAAAATAGCATAATTTTGGTGTTGCTTCATAGTGTGTTCCGTGAATTTGGCTAAATTCTTCCATCTCAACATTTAAACTAACATTTTTGTGAGTTTTGACAAAATGCATTATAACAAAAGTAAAAACATACTAAAATCTACAATAACATTTAGGAACATACCCCACATTCATATATATGTGAAGTTAGATTGTTACGCATATTATATTTTAATATGCCTTCATATAATATATTATCTTACATTACACCTTAAAATGAATCACTTTAAGTAAAAAATCCATAAAATTTGGTTGAAAATGAACATTTATTTTGGATGCAAAATTGCATTCTTTTGATTAAATGACACACCATAGCACACCCCAATGATGTTCCCTTAAGCTTACCTTAAATTTGGCCAAATCCCACCATTTAGCCTATAATTTAGTATTTTTATGAATTATACCAAGTACAAAATCTACTACATCATACCGTAGCAAACTAAAATATGCTAAACAACAAGTAGTAATACATAGTATGCTATAATGCATGATGCTACACTATGTTATGGCATCCTATATTATAATACACTATAACATATTATATTATATTATATGTTTCATATGACATCACAAGGGATTGCTTAAGATAAAAAATCATAAAATTAGTCTAAATAATAAAAAAATTATATATTTTAGTTGTATCACTTAGATATTTTAAATTAAAATAATATATTATGATGCCATGCTCTACCTATTATGAATTTGGCCAAATTCCACAATTTTAAAGTCTAAATCAACAAATTTATAAATAATTCTAGTGTAGGCTCGGCTGCATGGTTGTAAAATACTAAACAAATTTAAAATGCGTATAATAATATATTATGATATATGATGTTATATTATGCTACAACATATAATATTTATTTTGAACATAAAATCTTACTTTTTAGACTACAAGTAATACACCTTGGTACTACCTAATTCACACTTCAAATTTAACAAATTTCATCATCTAATTTATTAAGTCAATATTTTTATGATCTATATTAATATAGACTATAGGCACAATACCATAATATACTAAAACATTTCAAAACATCTTATAACATCCAAAACATATATCACTACATGCTCAAATATATGATGCTACATTATACTATAATATATGGTAATATAATATTATTTAGGGTTAAGGTTTAGGGTATTCAAATCCCTAATAGTCAAGGGAAGTCACTTGAAGACATTTTCTTTAGCTACCATAACAAATGTTAGGTCATTCTTTAGATCTACTCTTAATGAGATCTTTATACAAGGTTTAGGGTTTAGAGATAGCTTAGGTTTGGTTAGGTTTAGAGTTAGTTTGGGGTTTTAGGGTTTAAAGTTTGGGATTTGGGGGGGTTTAGGGGTTTTGTGGGTTTAGGTTTATGGTAGGTTTGGGGTGGTTAGTGTTTAGGTTTTTAGGGTTGGGTTTAGTTTAGGGTTTATGGTTTTAGGTTTATGGTTTTAGGATTTTGGTTTAGGGTTTAGGTTTAGGTTTAGGTTTAGTTTTAGGTTTAGTTTGGTTTAAGATTTATTTTGGATTTAGGGTTTAAGGTTTTTAATAGAAAATTCATATTCAACATTTCTTCTTTTGATTTCATCAACCAAGTAGCACCCAAAGTTTTAAGACATAAGACATATGATAGATAAAAATGAGCACCCATAGAGCAAATCAAAAACCCTAGATAAGTAGAACCGTCTCTACTATAAAGACATAGTTCCATAAGCACTAGATCAATCGATCGCTCTTCTTTCTCAGCTTCCAACCGCCACTTGAGTAGTTGATCCTCCATCATATCCCCAATCTCCCCTCCGCCACACATGACTATATCCTCCTGCTCCTCGCCTCCATAATGACCACCACTGCTCAACCACCTCCTCCATATCCACAAGCACCTCCAGATCCCCCCACCACTGTGATAACGCCACCTCCGCTTCGCCTCCACCGCCTGATCTGACTAGTCCATGTTCTCCATCAAGGATCTACCCATTCTTAGGGTTTAGGGTTTAGGGTTAGTTTAAGCTTTAGGCTTTAGGGTTTAGGGTTTGGGGTTTATGGTTTAGGTTTAGGTTGGGTTTATGGTTTGTGGTTTGTGGTTTGTGGTTTAGGTTTGGTAGTTAGTGGTTTGTGGTTTATAATTTATTTTATGGTTTAGTGTTTTAGGGTTTTGGGTAGGGTTTAGGGTATAGGGGTTTAGGGGTTTAGTTTAGGGTTTGGGTTAGTTTGAGTTTAGGGTTTAGGGTGATAGGTTTAGGTTTTTTTAAATTCAAAACCATAGGTTTTTATTTATTTATTTTATTTTTTTTAATTATTTGAGTTTATTTTATTTTATTTTATTTAGGTTAATTTATTTTATTTTTTTAATTTATTAATTTTAGGTTTATTTTAGTAGTTTTGTTTTATTTTAGGTTTAGGTTTTATTTTTTTATTTTATGTTTTAGGTTTAATTTATTTTATTTTAGGTTTGGTTTTAGGTTTTAATTTTAGGTTAATTTTTTAGGTTTTATTTTTAGTTTAGATTTAGGTTTATTTTAGTTTATTTTATTTTATTTAGTTTTGGTTTAGGTTTTAGGTTTATGTTTTATTTGTTACTTTTACTATTAGGATTAGGTTTATTTATTTATTTTATTTTAGGTTAGGTTTAACTATATTTTTATTTATTTTGGTTTATTTTAGGTTTATTTCTAGGTTTAGTTTTTATTTGGTTTTATTTATTTTATTTTTTAGGTATATTTTATTTTATTTTAGGTTTTTTTTATTTTAGGTTATTATTTTTAGTTTAGTTTAGGTTTTTATTTTATTTTTTTGTTTTATTTTATTATTTTTTTTATTTTATTGAATTTTTTAATTTTATTTTTGTTTAGGTTTTTTTAATTTATTTTATTTTTAGGTTTTATTTAGTTTATGTTTAGGTTTTTAAGTTTTTAGCATTTTAAGGTTTATAGTTTAGGGTTAGTTTAAGGTTTAGCTTTAGGTTTGGGGTTTAGGGTTTAGGTGTGGGTTTAGAGTTTAGATTTAGGGTTCAAGTTTTAGTTTAGGATTTAGGGTTTAGGTTTTTTTAAAGAGAGAACAAATTTAGATCTAACATTTCTTCTTTCAATGTCAATCAAGTAGCACCTAAGTTTTCTCACAAGCTACACATAACCAAAAAAATGAGCACCCATAGATAAAATAAAAATCATAGATAACTAGAATCATCTCTACTAGAAGACACAATTGTAAGAAGATATCGATCGCTTGCTTCGCTTTCCGGTTCCATGAACCACCCCTCTCGAGTAGCGGATCCGATCATATCCTGCTCTCCCTCCGCCACCACCAGATTAAAACCTCTGCCTCTCCTCCCTCCATAACCACCACTTCCCTAACCACCTCCTCCATATCAGACCTCCAGATCCCCCACCACCACATGACCCACCTTGCTTCACCTCCACCACCAAGATCTAGACCCAGCTAGTTGGCGTGATGTTCCTATCAAAGTTGTCATGGGTTTAGTTAGTTTGTTTAGGTTTTAGTGTTTGGGGGGGGTTTAGGAGTTTGGGGTTTTGGGTTTAGTTTAGTTGTGGTTTAGGGTTTATTTGGGGTGGCTAGGGTTTAGGTTTAGGGTTTAGGGTTTAGGTTTAGGGTAGGGTTGTGGTTTAGGTTGTGGGTTAAGAGTTTAAGGTTGTGGTAGGTTAGGGTTGTGGTTTATTTGTGGTTGTGGTTTAGGGTTTAGAGCTTAGGAGGAGAGTTTAGGGTTTAGGCTTTAGTGTTTTTATTAAATTAAATAGGTGGGTTTATTTTATTTATATTATGAGTTTATTTTATTTTATTTTTTTAGATTTATTTTTATTTAGTTTATTTATTTATTAGGTTATTTATTTTAGTTTATTTTTAGGTTTATTTTAGTTGAGTTTTATTTTATTTTATTTTAAGGTTTAGTTTTATGTTTATTTTAGTTTGGTTATTTTTTGGTTTAGGTTTTAAGTTTATTTTAGGTTTACTTTTAGGTTTTATTTTATAGGTTTAGGTCATTTTTAGTCTATATTAATTTATTTTAGTTTAGGTTTAGGTTGAGTTTATTTTAGGTTTAGGTTTAGCTTTATTTATTTTAGTTTAATTTATTTTAGTTTGGTTTAGGTTTTTTTAATTTTTCTTTATTTTAGATTTAGGTTTTTTAGGGTTTGTATTTTATTTTATTTTTATTTATTTTTAGGTTTTTTTTTATTTATTTATTTTTTATTTTATTTTATTTTAAGTTTATTTTATTTTATTTTATGTTCAATTTATTTTATTTAGGTTTTTAATCTTAGGTTTATTTTATTTTAGTTGTTTTAGAATTTATTTATTCATTTAGTTTATTTTATTTTCTTTCTTTTTAGGTTTAGGTTTTAGTTTAGGTTTTATTTTATTTATTTATGTTTAGTTTTATTTTATTATTATTGTTTTTTTATTTAGGTTTAGGTTTTTTAGTTTTGGTTTAGTGGTTTAGGGATTTAGGTTTTGGTTTAGGGTTTATGGGTTTAGGGTTTAGGTTAGGGTTTATGGTGGTGGGGTTTAAGGTTTAGGGTTTATGGTTAGCTTTGGGTTTGTGGTTATAGGTTGGGGGTTTAACGTGGGCTTTTGGGTTAGTTTGGGTTTAGGTTTTTTTTTAAGGTTTATGTTTTAGCTTTTAGGGTTTAGGTTTAGGGTTTGAGGTTTTAGGTGTAGTGTTAGAGTTTAGGGTTTAGGTTTTAGGTTTAGGGTCAAGATTTAGTTTAGTTTTAAGGTTTTTTTTAAGAGAGAACTAATTCATATTCAACATTTCTTCTTTTGATTTCATCAACCAAGTAACATCCCAAGTTTTCTAAGACACAAGTGACTTACATAGTTGAAAAAAAAATGAGCACCCATAGAGCAAATCAAAAACACTTGGTAAGTTGAACCATGTCTACTTTTTGACCTCATTTATGGAGTGAGCTCTCAACTTCTTCATCATAGACATTAAGAGTATCTTAGTCTTAAGACACTTCTAGTGATTAGGTGAACACTTAACCTAACCCTAGAGACTTAGAAGAGTTAACCATAGGAATAAGTTATGCCTTAGGGGTATTAGAAAAATTTTCCCTATAGCTTGAACCAAATCCTTACTCCTTCTTTCAATTCAAGCCTCAAATTCAAACCAACTTTAAATTCAAACCATCTTCAAATTCAAACCAACTTCAAATTCAAATCAACTTCAAATCCAAACCAACATCAAATTCAAATCAATTCCAAATCAAACCTTAAATCATTCAACCTAATTGATTTTCTCAAATCCAAATCAATAAAACTCAAATCATGAATCAATTCCAAATAATTGAAATCCATGATCAATTCTAATCCTAAATCTTTATTTTGATTTCATCTTATGGACTTAGCCTAAATCAAATCCAAATCACTTCAAATTCAAAATATTTTCATAACCCATTTATATTCTCATTTATATCATAAATATAAATAAAATATAAATTCAAATGACCAAAACCAAATTCAAAACTCAAGCCCAAATCTAACAACCAAAATTCAACCTAAACTATTTCAAGTCAAATTCTTGAACTTAGCAAAATCCAACTCAAATCAATTCAAACCTTTGATTTTCTCTTCAACAATCTATCCTTCAATCACAAACTAAATTCAATCATAAACTTAATCATCAAACCAAAACTAAATTCAAAACTCAAACCCATGTTCATCCTTTAAAGTTGAAATAGTCAAATGAATCAAAACTCATTTGACCAAATCACTTGTACTG
>CM038216.1:89366665-89386665 GCA_021442155.1 Cymbidium sinense
GGTTTAAGTTTAGCTTATTTTAGGTTTAGGTCAAGATTATATTTATTTTAGTTTAGTTTATTTTAGTTTAGGTTTAGTTTTATTTTATTTTATTTATTTTAGATTTAGGTTTTTTTTTTAGTTTAGGGTTTAGGTTTTATTTATTTATTTTTAGTTTTATTTTTTAGGTTGAGGTTTTTATTTAGTTTTTATTTTATTTTATTTTAGGTTAATTTTATTTTTATTTTATGTTTAGTTTTTATTTTATTTAGTATTTTTAGTTTTAGGTTTATTTTATTTTTCATTTTAGTTTAGGTTTTTATTCATAATATTTTACTTTAGTTTGTATTTTTTATTTTATTTTATTTTTAGGTAGCTTTAGCTTTAGCTTTAGGTTTAAGTTTAGATTTTAGTTTAGCTTTTTATTTTATTTTATTTTATTTATTTTATTTAGGTTATTTATTTTTTTATTTTTAAGTTCTTTAATATAGGTTTAGTTTTAGGTTTAGTTTAGTTTAGGGTTTAGGGTGTAGGGTTGTAGGTTAGAGGATTAAGGGTTTAGGGTTAAAGGTTTAGATTTTAGGGTTTTAGGATTTAGGGTTTAGGGTTTAGGGTTTAGGGTTTACGGTTAGTTTTAAGGTTCATAGTTTTGGGTTAGAATTATTTTTATTTTTATTTTTATTTTTTGTATTATTATTATTTTTTTAATATTAAGTAAACTAGTAGGTTTAGGTTTATTTAGCTTATTTAGTTTATTTTATTTTTTATTTGTATTTAGGTTTATTTCTATTTTTATTTAGTTTAGTTTATTTATTTTAGTTTTTGTATTTAAAGTTTAGGTTAGTTTTATTTTTTTAGGTTTAGGTTTTTTATTTTATTTTAATTAGGTTTTAAATTTTTATTTAATTTTCTTTTTGGGTTTAGGTTTAGGTTTAGGTTTTAGTTTAAAATTTTATTTTATTTTATTATTTTATTTAGGTTCAAGTTTTTTTATTTATTTTATTTTTAGTTTTATTTAATTTAGGTTTAGGTTTGTAGCTTTTTAGGGTTTAGGATTTAGGGTTTAGGATTAGTTAAGGGTTCACATTTAGGGTTTAGCATTTGGAGTTTAGGGTTTGGGGTTTAGGGTTTATGGTTTACGGTTTAAGGTTTAGGATTTAGGGTTTAGGGTTTAGGGTTTAGGGTTTAGGCTTTTAGGGTTTAGGGTTTAGGGATTAGGGTTTAGGGTTTTAGGTTTTTTAGGTTTAGTTTAGGGTTTTAGTTTGGTTTTTTAAGAGGATAAATTTAGATTCATCATTTCTTCTTTTTGATTTCATCAACCAAGTAACACACCAAGTTTTCTAACACATAGGCGACAACATAGATAAAAATGAGCACGCATAGAGTAAATCAAAAACCCTAAATAATTAGAACCATCTCTCCTATAAAGACACAGTTCCATAAGTAGCAGATCAGATCTGTCATTCTTTAGTTTCTCCAGTTCCCATCATAACCAAACGATCCTCTCGAGTTGTGAGATCAACTATCATATCCCCGATCTCTTGCTCTGCCAAAACCTAGGTTGTAACCTATGTCGCTCCTCCCACCTCAATAACCATCACTGCTCTAACCACCACCTCCATATCCACCAGCACCTACAAATCCCCCACCACCACTTTGCCACATCCACCAGATCTAGGCTGAGCTTAGTTGACAGTGATGTTCTTATCATCAAGGTTCTATCCATTCTTAGGGTTTAGTTTTAGGTTTCAGTTTATTAGGTTGTAGGTTTTAGGCTTATTTTTTAGTTTGTTTAGCTACTTTAGGTTTAAGTTTAGGGTTTGGGGTTTAGGGTCTATGGTTTATAGTTTGGGTTTAGGGCTTAGGGTTTAGGGTTTACGATTTAGTTTTTTTTTTGTGGAAAAGATAGAATTTTATTACCATAAAAGGAAGAGATATTATGTCCTTAAAAAGGGTAAAGCTCTAAAAATCTACTATTCTTAGAGCTACAAGAAACCTAAAGAGCTAGACTCCCATCAAAGTACATTAGAAAGAAAAGAAAACATAGTAGAATAGCTAAAAAGCATAGCAGAAAATGACTAAGATAAATCTTGAAATCGATAAAGGTTGAGTCATCAATAGTTCATGATTCCTTTGAGAAAGAGAAAGATAAGCAAGATCCACAACAACAATGCTTGGCTTGATTGAGTAATGCCATTCCCTGTAATGTTCCAAACTGTAAAGAAATCGCAAAACACTACAAAGGCAAAAGTCATAGCTAAAGGATAAGAATAAAGAGAGGAAAAGGAGAGGAGAGAAAGCGTAGCTCGGTTAGGATCATCTCAAGGGACAACAATATATATGAGCATCCAAACTTCATAAAGAAGGGTTAGAATCATATGTAATGAAACCAACTAGAGAGAAGAGTTGTGTATCATCAAAGCCATCATAGCCAGCATACCTGATACAAGGGTGAACAACCACAAATGACTAAATAACTCAAAAATAAAACCATCAACTAGCAAAAAATAATTCTAGTTCAAGAGGAGAGCTAACAAACCAACAATGAAAAAAAATAAAAGTAAAACATCTCATCCACCGACAACCAGTAACAAGGCGAGAAGACATACAGGTCAAAAAAAATAAAACCAACCTAGGCTGGAAAGACAGAACAACCAGTGTAAACCAGAAACCCAAGCTAGAAGTCAAAAATGTAACCTAACTCAAGCCCAAAAGTGAAAATAAGATTAGGTTTTAGGGTTTAGGGTTTAAGGTTTAGGGTTTAGGGTTAGGGTTTATAGTTTAAGGTTTACTGTTTAAGCTTTAGGGTTTAAGGTTTAGGGTTTAGGGTTGTAGGGTTTTGGGTTTTGGTTTAGGGTTAATTTAGAGTTTAGGATTTAGGGTTTAAGTTTGTTTAAGGTTTAGGGTTTTTTAGGGTTTAGGGGATTTTAGGGTTTATAGTTTAGGGTTTAGGGTTTAAGGTTTAGGGTATAGTTTAAGTTTAGTTTTTTTTTAAATTAAGTAACTAGAAGGTTTTAGTTTATTTAGTTTATTTTTATTTATTTTAGTTTACTTTATTTTTTGTTTTTATTTAGGATTTTTATTTAGTTTAGTTTATTTATTTTAGTTTAGGTTTTTTATTTTAGTTTATTTTTTGAGTTTAGGTTTAGGTCTATGTTTACCTATTAGTTTAGTTTTATTTTTATTTTATTATTTAGGTTTAGGTTTTATTTTTTATTTTTATGTTAAGGTTTAGGTTTTATTTTATTTTTTTAGGTTTAAGTTTTAGGTTATTTTTTTAGGTTTTATTTTTCTAGATTTATTTAGGTTTATTTTTGTTTTTTTAATTTTATTTAGTTTAGGGTTTAGGTTTAGTTTATTTTAGGATGAGGTTTAGGTTTTATTTAGTTTAGTTTAG
Source organism: Cymbidium sinense (assembly GCA_021442155.1). Classification (NCBI taxonomy): domain Eukaryota; kingdom Viridiplantae; phylum Streptophyta; class Magnoliopsida; order Asparagales; family Orchidaceae; genus Cymbidium; species Cymbidium sinense. The sequence continues at coordinate 89,370,042 of CM038216.1, forward strand.
GTTTAGGCTTATTATTATTTTATTTTAGGTTTAGGTTTCTTTTTTAGTTTAGGGTTTAGGTTTTATTTTTATTTATTTTTAGGTTTATTTTTTGGTTTAGGTTTTTAATTAGTTTTTATTTTATTTTATTTTACATTTATTTATTTTATTTTACTTTTATTTTTATTTTATTTCGGTTTTTTATTTTCAAGTTTATTTTATTTTAGTTTACTTTAGGTTTTAATTTATTTTATTTTAGTTTAGTTTTATTTTTATTTTATTTGATTTTATGTTTAGGTTTAAGTTTTAGTTTAGGTTTTTTTATTTTATTTTTATTTTATTTAGGTTTAAGTTTTTTATTTATTTTTTTTTTAGGTTTTATTTAGTTTAGGTTTAGATTTTTAAGTTTTTAGGGTTTAGGGTTTGGGGTTTAGGGTTTAGGGTTTAGGGTTTAGGGTTTAGGGTTTAGGGTTATAGATTTTACGATTTAGGGTTTATGGTTTAGTGTTTAGGGTTTTATAGTTTAGGGTTCAGGGGTTAGGGTTAGTTTTAGAGTTTAGGATTAAGGTTTAGGGTTTTTTTATTTTTATTTATTTATTTATTTATTTTTTATTTTTTTTAATTTAAGTAAACTCTTAGGTTTAGGTTTATTTAGTTTATTTATTTATTTTAATTTATTTAATTTTCTTGTTTTTATTTAGGTTTATTTTTATTTTTTACTTAGTTTAGTTTATTTATTTTAGGTTTATTTATTTTAGTTTAAGTTTTTTTATTATAGTTTATTTTTTAGGTTTATGTTTAGGTTTTAGTTTAGTTTTATTTTTATTTTATTTTGTAGGTTTAGGTTTTATTTTTTATTTTTTATTTTTAGGTTTAGGTTTAGGTTTTTATTTTATTTTTCTTGGTTTAGGTTTTGGGTATTTATTTTAGGTTTATTTTAAGGTTTTATTTTTTAGTTTAGGTTTAGGTTTATTTTTAGCTTACTTTATTTTATTTTGTTTAGGTTTAGGTTTAGGGTTATTTTATTTTAGGTTTAGGTTTAGTTTTAATTTATCTTATCTTACTTTATTTTAGTCTAGGTTTAGGTTTATATTGTTTTTATTCTAAGTTTAAGTTTTTTTTTAAGTTTAGGGTTTATGTTTTATTTATTACTTAGCTTTTGGTTTATTTTTTAGGTTTAGGTTTTTGTTTAGCTTTTATTTTATTTTATTTTTATTTTAGGTTCCATTTTTATTTTAATTTGGTCATTTCTTTTTTAGTTTAGTTAAAATTTTATTTATTTTATTTTATTTTAGTTTTTATTTTTATTTTTATTTTATTTTATTTTAAGGTTTAGGTTTAGGTTTTAGTTTTGGTTTAGGTTTTAGTTTAGGTTTTTATTTTATTTATTTTATTTAGTTTAGGTTAGTTTATTTATTTTATTTTTAGGTTTTATTTAGTTTAGGTTTAAGTTTTTAGCTTTTAGGGTATAGGGTTTAGGGCTAGTTTAGCGTTTAGGGTTTAGGGTTTGGGCTTTAGGGTTTATGGTTTAGAGTTTAGATTTAAGGGTTTAGGGTTTAGGTTTTACGATTTATGGTTTAGAGTTTAGGGTTTTTGGGTTTAGGGTTTAGGGTTTAGGGTTTAGGTTTTAGACTTAAAGTTCAGGTTTTAATTTACAGTTTATGATTTTTGGTTTTTTTTAATAGAGAACAAATTCATATTATACATTTCTTCTTTTTGATTACATCAACCAAGTAACACATCAAGGTTTCTAAGACAAAAGAGACAACATAGATCAAATTGAGCATGCATAAAGCAAATCAAAAACCCTAGATTACTTGAACAGTCTCTACTATAAAGATAGTTCCATAAGCAACAGATCAGATCAGCTGTTCTTCAGTTTCTCTAATTCCCATCAGAACCACCTGAGCCTCTCGAGTAGTTCCAACATCATATCCCTGATCTCTCCCTCCACCACCATGACAGCTGTAACCTCCATCGGTCCTCCTGCCTCCTTAAGCACCACTATTCTGACCACCACCTCCATATCTACCAGCACCTCCAGATCCCCCACCACCCTTTGTGACCTCGCCTTTGCCTCCATCACCATCTAGACTTAGCTTGGTTGACGTGATGTTCTGTCATCAAGGTTCTCTATTCTTAGGGTTTAGGTTTATGTTTAGTTTATTAGGTTTTAGGGTTTAGGTTTATTTATAATTTATTTAATTACTTTAGGTTTAGGTTTATGGTTTGGGGGGTTTGGGGTTTCTGATTAGGGTTTTAGGATTTATGGTTTAGGGTTTTAGAATTTATGCTTTTACACTTTAGGGTTTATGATTAGGGTTTAGTGTTTATGCTTTAGGGTTTTGGGTTTTGGGTTTACTGTTTAGAGTTATGGGTTTTAGGGTTTAGGGTTTAGGGTTTAGGGTTTTAGTTTGGCATTTAGGGTTTTAGGGTTTAGGGTTGTTTAGGGTTTATTTTAGGTTGAAGGAAGTTAGAATTTTATTACCATAGAAAAGCTCTAAAATTCTACTCCTCTCAAAATACAAGAAACCTAAAGAGCTAAACTCCCATCAAAGTACATTAGAAAAAAAAAATAAAAGAGCAAAAAATATAAAAAAGCATAAGAGAAAAGACACGATTAAGACTAAAATAAATCAAAATAATAAAAGAATGAGTCACAATAGTTCATGATTTCTTTGAGAAAGCAAGATAAGCAAGATCCACAAAAGACACTTGGGTTGGCTGAGTAATGACCATTCCCTCTGTAAAGTTCCAACCTGTAAAGTAAGCAACACACTACAATGGCAAGTCATAGCTAAAAGGATATGGATAAAGAGAGGAAAAGGAGAGAGCTGAGAAAGAGAATGCTCAGGCTCAATTAGTATCATCTCAAAGGGCAACAATACATATGAGCATCCAAACTTTATAAAGAAGGGTTACAATCATATGTAATGCTACCAACCACAGAGAAGATGTGAGTAACATCAAAGCCATTATAGCCAGCATACTTGATACAAGCAAACATCTAAGGCCAACAGTCCATAGAGTTGAAGATCCTACATCATTTAACAAGCAACCGACTAGCAACCAACTAGCAGCCAAACCACCAAACAAAAACCACAATAGACTAATCATAATAACCTAGAGAGAGGCTAGAACAAAGTCAAAACACCAACAACAACCATTATCCAAATACCCATCCAAGCTCCAAACCATGGAAAACCTAGAACTAGTAGTCAACAACCAGACCTATGCCAATTAGAAGAAAACCAAGATAGGATCCCTCAAGCCAAAGTCCCAACAAGTAGCACTCTCCAAGACAAACAAGGGTGAGCAACCACAAATGACTAAACATCAAAATGAAACAATCAACTAAAGGAAACATAAGTTGCAGCAAATGCAAATCAATAGAAGACAAAATAGTCACACAAAAGGGGGCCAAAGGAAGCCACCAACCACCATAAACCAAAAAGTCTAATCTAAAAAGATCAACAAAGGTTCGACCGACAAAATGAAAGGCTCCAGCAAAATTTCCAAGAATAAGGAAAAGATCAAAAAATCAACCAACCAAGATTCCAAGGACAACTATAAGTTCTCCAACCAAACCAACTACATATAAATTCCATAAGGCAACCACTAGAGAACAATAATAATAAGTAATAAAGGAAACATCCCTAGTAGCCAAGAAAAAGCATAAAACTAACACAGCAGCATACAATGGAGGTCCAAAAGAAGCACGAAAAACATAGAAAGGAAACAATAGTAGCTAGCCAGGACTTGCCACAAAACTAAACTTCCCCAGCAACAAAAACTAACCTGATAGGAAGCATAATAATAACACAAAATGTGCTGCAAACAATGCACCCTGTAGAGGCTAACCTCAGGAGAATTACCAAATGCAAAACCAAGGTAAAAGAAAGATCTAGTAATAAACAATAAGGAACTGGGAGGCAAACCCAAAAAAGTAGCTAGGAAATTCTACAAAAGAAGGTTCAAAAAGACAACAACCAATAGCAGTTCCCTAGGAAAGCCACCCATCCAACCATGAAAAATTAGCAGAATGTAATTCGAGTTTAAGGGAAGAGCCAACATGCCAACTAGTGTAGAAAATAGAATAAAGCTAGAGCAAAAACCATCTCATCCACTAGCAAATGAGTAACAAGGCAGAAGACAACATATACCAGTAAAAAAAAAAATAACCTGGAAGACAGAACCACCAAGTAGCAACCACCAAACTAACCCAAAACTAGAGGTAAAAAACATAACCTCAGCCAAAAGTGAAAATAACTTTAGGGGTTATGATTTAGGGTTTAGGGTTTAGGTTTTTGAGGGTTTAGGATTTGGGTTTAGGCTATAGAGTTGTAGGGTTTAGGGTTTAGGGTTTATGGATTTTTTACTTTTAGGTTTTAGGGTTGAAGGTTTAGGGTATTAGGGTTTAGGATTTAAGGTTTAGAATTTCTTTACAGTTTAGGGCTTAGGGTTTAAGGTTTACTTTAGGTTTAGGGTTTTTTTAAAAAAAAAAATTAAGTAAACAAGTAGGTTTAGGTATATTTAGTTTATTTAGTTAGTTTTTTATTTATTTTAATTTAAGTTATTTTAATTTTTTTTGGTTTATTTTTAGCTTTTATTTAGTTTAGTTTATTTATTTTAGGTTTATTTATTTTATTTTAGGTATTTTATTTTAGTTTATTTTTTAGGTTTAGGTTTAGGTTTATGTTTATTTTTTAGTTTAGTTTTATTTTAATTTTATTTTTTAGGTTTAGGTTTTATTTTTTAGTTTTAGGTTTAAGTTTTAGGTTTTTATTTTATTTTATTTGGTTTAGGTTCTATGTTTTTATTTTAGGTTTATTTTTAGATTTAATTTTTTAGTTTAGGTTTAGGTTTATTTTAGTTTATTTTATTTTATTTAGTTTAGGGTTTAGGTTTAGTTTATTTTAGGTTTAGGGTTAGGTTTTATTTATTTTATTTTAGTTTATTTTCATTTAGGTTTAGGTTTTTTTTTAGTTTAGGGTTTAGGTTTTATTTTATTTATTTTTAGGTTTAGGTTTTTTTTATTTTTTTATTTTAGGTTTATTTTATTTTTTATTTTATGTTTAGTTTTATTTTATTTAGGTTTTTTATTTTAAGGTTTATTATATTTTTTTAGTTTAGTTTGTGTTTTTATTTATTTTAATTTATTTTAGTTTTAGTTTGTTTATTTTATTTTATATTTTTAGGTTTAGGTTTAGGTTTAGGTTTAGGCTTTAATTTAGGTTATTTATTTATTTATTTTATTTAGGTTTATGATTTTTATTTATTTTATTTTTAGGTTTTATTTATTTTAGGTTTAGGTTTTAGGGTTTAGGGTTTTAGTTTAGGGTTTAGTTTAGGTTTAGGTTTGGGGTTTAGGGTTTAGGGTTTAGGGTTGTAGATTTTAGGGATTAGGATTAATGGTTTAGTGTTTAAGGTTTATGGTTTAGGATTTTATGGTTTAGTTTTTAAGGTTTAGGGTTTAGGGTTTAGGGTTTAGGGTTTAAGGTTTAGGGTTTAAGGGTTTTTTTGAATTAAGTAAATTGGTAGGTTTAGGTTTATTTTTTATTTATTTTATTTTATTTTATTTTTTATTTTTATTTAGGTTTATTTTTATTTTTATTTAGTTTTGCTTATTTATTTTAGGTTTACTAATTTTAGTTTAGGATTTTATTTTAGTTTATCCTTTAGGTTTAGGTTTATTTTTTATTTTAGTTCTATTTTTTTAGATTTTATTTTATTATTTCTAGATTTAGGTTTAGGTTTTTATATTATTTTTAACTATATTTTATTTTTATTTTATTTTGGTTTTTTCATTTTTAGGTTTATTTTATTTTTTAGTTTAGTTTAGGTTTTTATTTATTTTATTTTATTTTAGTTTTTATTTTTTATTATATTTTATTTTTAGGTTTAAGTTTAGGTGTAGGTTTAGGTTTAAGTTTAGGTTTTAGTTTAGGTTTTTATTTTATTTTATTTTTTAATTTTTTTAAGTTTGGGTTTTTATATTTATTTTATTTTTAGGTTTTATTTGGTTTAGGTTTAGGTTTTTAGTTTTTTAGGGTTTAGGGTTTAGGTTAAGGGTTTATGTTTTAGTTTAAGGTTTAGGGTTTATGGTTTTTTTTTAATAAGAACAAATTGATTCAACATTTCTTCTTTATTTCATCAACCAAGACCAAGCTTTCTAAGACACAGCGACATAGATAAAAAAATGAGCACACAAAGCATATAAAAAACTCTAGAGCTAGAATCATCTCTTATAAAGACACGCTTCCATACAGATTGGCCATTCTTTAGTTTTGGGTTCCCCTACCACCCCACCTCTCGGCGGTGGATCCACCATCAAGTCTCTAATCTCTCCCTTCGCCACCACCACGGATGTAACCTCTGTCGCTCCTCTTGCCTCCATGACTGCCACCTTCGTGTCCACCAGCACCTCTTGATCCCCCACCACCATATGATAACTGCCACCTTCACCTTTGCCTCCAACGCCAGATCTATACTGAGCCTGGTTGATGGTGATGTTCCTGCCATCAAGGTTTTGCCCATTCCTAGGGTTTAGGTTTCAATTTAGGTTTATTAGCTTTTAGGGTTTAGGTTTATTTTTGTATTTATTTAGTAACTTAAGGTTTATGTTTATGGTTTAAGGTTTTAGGTTTTAGATTAGGGTTTATGGTTTATGGTTTGTTTATGATTTAGGGTTTTTGGGTTTTAGGTTTTAGGGTTTAGGGTTTTGGGTTCATTTAGAGTTAGAGTTTAAGGTTTAGTTTAGGTTTATAGTTTAAGTTTAGTGTTTAGTGGTTTAGGATTTAGGGCTTAGGGTTTAGGTTAGTTTAGGTTTAGGGTTTTGATTTAGGGTTTTAAAACTTAGTGTTTAAGTTTAGGTTTATATTTAGGTTTGATTTAGTTTAGGTTTTAGGTTATTTAGGTTTTAGTTTATTTAAGTTTAGGTTTAGTTTAGGTTTAGGTTTTAGGTTTAGTTCAGTTTAGGTTTAAGTTTAAGGTTTAGTTTAGGGTTTAAGTTTAGGGTTTAGGTTTAGTTTAGGGTTTTAGGGTTTATAGTTTAGGGTTTAGGTTTTAGGGATTAGGGTTTAGGTTTAAGGTTTTAGTTTAAGGTTTAGTTTATGGTTGGGTTTAGGGTTTAAGGTTTAGGTTTGGTTTTAGTTTAGTTTTAGGTTTGTTTAGGGTTGAGTCAGGTTATAGTTTTTTTAGGTTTAGGGTTTAGGTTTATTTTAGGTTTATTTAGGTTTTTTAGTTTAGGGTTCTGATTTAGTTTTGTTTTATTGTTATTTTTCTAAATAAAAAAATAGTTTAGTTTATTTAGATTTTTATTTATTTTAGTTTTTTATTTTTATTTTTATTTTGTTTAGTTTATTATTATTAGGTTTATTTATTTTAGTTTGGCTTTATTTTTATTTTATTTTTTAAGTTTAGGTTTTATTTTTTATTTTTAGGTTTATGTTTCAATTTTTATTGTATTTTTTTAGGTTTAGGCTTTAGGATTTTGTTTTAGGTTTATTTTTAGGTTTTATTTTTTAGTTTAGGTTTAGGTTTACTTTATTTTAACTAATTTATTTCATTTACATTTGGTAGGTTTAGGTTTAGCTTATTTTATGTTTAGGCATAGGTTTTATTTATTTTAGTTTAGTTTATTTTAGTTTAGGTTAAGGTTTATTTTATTTTTATTAAGGTTTAGTTTTTTTTTTAGTTTAGGGTTTAGGTTTTTTTATTTATTTTTAGGTTTGATTTTAAGGTTTATTTTTTATGTTTAGTTTTATTTAGTTTTATTTTAATTATTTTAGGTTTATTCATTTTATTATACATTTAGTTTTATTTTATTTAAGTTTTTTTATTCTTGGGTTTATTTTATTTTTTAGTTTAGTTTAGGTTTTTATATATTTTATTTTAGTTTATTTTATTATTTTATTTTATTTTATTTTTATGTTTAGGTTTTCATTTAAGTTTTTATTTTATTTTATTTTAATTATGTTTAAGGTTTAGGGTTTAATTTTTTTTAGTTTTTATTTAGTTAGGTTTAGGTTTTTAGGTATTTAGTATTTAAAGTTAGTTTAGGGTTTATGGTTTAGGGTTTAGGATTTGGGGTTTAGGGTTTAGGGTTTAGGGTTTAGGGTTTAGAGTTTAGGGTTTAGGGTTTAGGGTTTAGGATTTAGTGTTTAGGATTTAGGGATTAGGGTTTAGGTTTTAAGTTTTAGGCTTAGGGTTTATGTTTTAGTTTAGGGTTTAGGATTTAGGTTTAATGGTTTTTTTAATAAAGAACAAATTTAGATTAAGCATCTGTTCATTTAGATTTCATCAATCAAGTAGCACATCATGTTTTCTAAGATGCAAGTGATGACATAGATAAAAAATGAGCACGCATTGAGAAAATCAAAAACCCTAGATAATGAAAACCATCTCTACTATACAAACATTGTTCCATAAGCAGTAGATCAGATCGATCATTCTTTATTTTCTCTAATTTCCATCAGAACCACCCCCGCCTCTTGAGTAGCGGGATCCACCATCATATCCCTGATCTCTCCCTCCATCACCACCATGTTTGTAACCTCCATCGCTCATCCCTCCTCCATAAATGCCACCTCCATATCAACCAGCACCTTTAGATCCCCCACCACAACTACAATAACCGCCACCTCTGCCTTTGCCTCCACGGATCTGGGGTTCACGGTGATGTTCCTGCCATCAAGGTTATGCCCATTCTTAGGGTTTAGGTTTATGTTTAAGTTTATTAGCTTTTAGGGTTTAGGTTTATTTTTTTTATTTATTTAGTTACTTTAGGTTTAGGATTACATTTAGGGTTCAAAGTTAGGGTTTAGCGATTATGGTTTATGATTTGGTTTAAGGTTTAGGGTTTAGGGTTTTAGGTTTTAGTGTTTTAGGGTTTAGGGTTTAGGGTTAGAGTTTAAGGTTTAGGGTTTCGAGGTTTAGTGTTTAGGATTTGCTTAGGTTTAAGGTTTTAGGTTTTAGGGTTAGTTTATAGTTTAAGTTTAGGATTTAGGGTTTGAGTTTAGTGTTTAGTGAGTTTAGGTTTAGGGTTTAGTGGTTTTAGGGTTTTGGGTTTAGGAGTTTAGTTTTAGTTTAGTTATTGAGTTTGGTTTTAGTTTATAATTTTGAGTTTAGGTTCAGTTTTGATTTTAGCTTAGTTTAGGGTTTAGGTTTAGGGCTTAGGGTTTAGGTTTAGGTTTAGTTTAGAGTTTAGGGTTTAGGTTTATAGTTTAAGGTTTAGGTTAGTTTAGTTTAGGGTTTAGTTTAGGTTTAACTTTAGATTTAGGATTAAGTTTAGTGAGTTTGGTTAGTTTAGTTTAGGGTTTAGTTTAGGTTTAAGGTTTATAGTTTAGTTTAAAGTTTAGGGTTTAATTTGGTTGTTAGGTTTAGGGTGTTTAAGGTTAGGTTTGATTTAGGTGTAAGGTTTAGGATTTAGGTTAGTTAAGTTTGGGGTTTAGGTTTTAGAGTTTAGTGTTTATAGTTTTGGGTTTTGGGTTTTTTTTTAAATTAATTTTTTTTCTTATATTAAGTAAGCCAGTAGGTTTAGGTTTATTTAGTTTATTTATTTATTTTAGTTTAATTTATTTTTTATATTTATTTAGGTTTATTTTTATTTTTATTTTTATTTAGTTTAGGTTATTTATATTAGGTTTATTTATTTTAGTTTTGTTTTAATTTTATTTCATTTTTTAAGTTTATATTTATTTTTTTCTTTTTCGATTTAGGTTTTAGTTTTTATTTTATTTTTTTATGTTCAGGTTTTAGGTTTTTGTTTAGGCTTATTTTTAGGTTTTATTTTCTATTTTAGGTTTAAGTTTAGGTTTAGTTTATTTTTAGTTTAATTTATTTTATTTAGTTTAGATTTAGGTTTAGGTTTAGTTTATTTTAGGTTTAGGTTTTATTTATTTTAGTTTAGTTTATTTTAGTTTAGGTTTAGGTTTATTTTATTTTTATTTTAGGTTTAAGTCTTTTTTTTTTTTAGTTTAGGGTTTACATTTTATTTTTTATTTATTTTAGGTTTTAGATTAACTTTTTTTTTTAGGTTTAGGTTTTTTATTTTATTTTATTTTAGGTTTATTTTATTTTTATTTTACGTTTATTTTATTTTATTTAGGTTTTTTTATTCTTAGGTTTATTTTATTTTTTTAGTTTAGTTTAGGTTTTATTTATTTTATTTTAGTTTATTTTTATTAGTTTATTTTATTTTATTTTTGGTTTAGGTTTAGGTTTTAGTTCAAGTTTTTATTTTATTTTATTTTTTTATTAGATTTAGGTTTAGGGTTTAGGGTTTATTTTATTTTTAGGTTTTATTTAGTTTGGGTTTCAATTTTTAGGTTTTTAGGGTTTAGAGTTTAAGGTTTAGGGTTAGTTTATGGTTTAGGGTTTAGGTTTTAGGGTTTAGGGTTTAGGATTTAGGGTTGTAGGTTTTAGGATTCAGGGTTTAGGGTTTACAATTTACGATTTACGGTTTTAGTGTTTAGGGTTTAGGATTTAGGGTTTAGGGTTTTTCTTATAGAATTTTGGGTTTAGCATTTCTAGGGTTTAGGGTTTAGGGTTTAGGCTTCAGGGTTTAGGTTTTAGGTTTAGGGTTTAAGTTTTGGTTTATGGTTTAGAGTTTAGCTTTTATGATTTATTGGTTTTTTTTAACAGAGAACAAATTCATATTTAACATTTGTTCTTTTTGATTTCATCAAGCAAGTAGCACACCAAGTTTTATATGACATAAGTTGTGACAGATCAAAAATGAGCATGCATAGAGCAAATAACAAACCCTAGATAATTAGAACCGTCACTATTCTAAAGACATAGTTTCATAAGTAGTAGATCGGATCGGCCATTCTTCAGATTCCCCAGTTCCCATCAGAACCACCCCGACCTCTCGATTAGCGGGATCTTCCATCATATCCCTAATCTCTCCCACCACCAACACTAAGGCTATGACCTCTGTCGCTCATCCCGCTTCCATAACTGCCACCTTCATATCCACTAGCACCTCCAGATTCCCCACAACCACTAAGATAAGCGCCTCCCTTCACATGGCCATCTAGACAGCTTAGTTGGATGTTCCTCTTCAAGGTTCTACCCATTCTTAGGGTTTAGGTTTAGGTTTAGGTTTATTAGCTTTTAGGGTTTAGCTTTATTTTTTAGTTACTTTAGGTTTAGGTTTAGGGTTTAGGGTTAAGGTTTAGGATTAGTGTTTAGGGTTTAGGGTTTTTTAGTTTAAGGTTTTTCGAGTTTAGGGTTAGGGTTTATGGTTTAAGGTTAGGGTTTATGGTTTATGGTTTAGGGTTTTATGTTTAGTGCTTATGCTTTAGGGTTTAAGGTTTTATAATTTTGAGTTTAGGGCTTAGGTTTGAGGGTTTAGGTTTAGGTTTAGGCCAGGGTTTAGTGGTTTTAGGGTTTAGGTTTAGGTTTAAGTTTATGGTTTTAGGTTTAGAGCTTGTTTAGGGATCAGTGGGGTTTAGGGTTTAAGTTCTGGGCTCAGTTTAGGGTTGCTAGGTTTAGGGCTTAGGGTTTAGGATTTAGGGTTTAGTGTTGTAAGGTTTATGGTTTAGAATTTAGGGTTTAGGGTTTTGGATTAGTTTAGAGTTTAGGTTAGTTTAGGGTTTAGGGTTTTGTGTTTAGTGATTCGGGTTTAGTGTTTAGGGTTTGTCTAGGGTTTATGGTTTATGGTTTATGGTTTAGGGTTTAGAGGTTCGGGTTTAGGGTTTAGGGTTTAATGCTTATTGTTTTTTAGGGTTTAGGGTTAAGGGTTTGAGGTTGCAGGTTTAGTGTTGAGGGTTTAAGGTTATAGGTTTAGGGTTTAGAGTTTAGGGTTTAAGGTTTAGGGTTTAGGGTTTAGGATTTATGGTTTAGGGTTTTGAGGGTTTAGTGTTGACGATTTGTGTTTTAGGGGATTTAATTATTTATTAATTTTTTCTTAAACTAAGTAAGTCCGTAGGTTTAGGTTTATTTAATTTTTTTTTATTTTTTTATTTTTATTTAGGTATATTTATTTTAGTTTAGTTTTTTTTTTTAGGTTTAGGTTCTATTTTTTATTTTTAGGTTTAGGTTTCAATTTTTATTTTATTTTTTTTAGGGTTATGATTTAGGTTTTTATTTTAGGTTTATTTTTAAGTTATATATTTTCGTTTAGGTTTAGGTTAAGGTTTAGTTTTAGTTTTTTTGTTTATATTATTTTATTTTGTTTAGGTTTAGGTTTAGATTTAGTTTATTTTAGTTTAGGTTTAAGTTTTATTTATTTTAGTTTAGTTTATTTTAGTTTAGGTTTATTTTATTTTGTTTATTTTATTTTTATTTTAGGTTTAGGTTTTTTTTAGTTTATGGTTTAAGTTTTATTTTTTATTAATTTTTAGGTTTATTTTTTAGGTTTAAGTTTTTATTTAGTTTTTATTTTATTTTATTTTAGGTTTATTTTATTTTTATTTTAGATTTAGTTTTTATTTTATTTAGTTTTTTTTTTATTTTTAAGGTTTATTTTTTAGTTTAGTTTAGTTTTTTTAGGTTTAGGATTATGTTTGGGTTTTATTTTATTTTATTATTTTATTTTATTTTGGTTTAGGTTATTTTATTTATTTTAATTTTAGGTTTTATTTAGTTTAGGTTTATGTTTTTAGGTTTTTAGGATTTAGGGTTTAGGGTTTAGGGTTTAGGCTTTAGGCTTTAGGGTTGGGTTAGGGTTTAGTTAGGTTTAAGGTTTGGGGTTTAGTTTAGGGTTTGGTTTAGGGTTTAGGTTTAGGATTTTAGGGTTTATGGTTTATGGTTTAGGTGTTTTAGGGTTTAGTTTAGGTTTTAGAGTTTATTATTTAGGGTTTAGGTTTTAGTTTAAGTTTTATTTTAAGGTTTAATTTTTAGTTTAAGATTTAGGGTTTTAAGTTTAGTTTAGGGTTTAGTTTAGGATTTAGTTTAGGGTTTAGTTAATTTAGGGTTTAGGGTTTAGAGTTTAGGTTTAGTTTAGGTTAGTTTAGATTTAGGGTTTAGGTTTAGGTTTGGGTTTAGGGTTTAGGTTTAGTTTAGGTTGTGGAATCCACATGTTAATCTAAAAGGAGAGAAATTCTTTAATCTATTAGAATTATTTTAATAGAAACCAAAGATGAGCATGACAAGGTTCTCTTAAATGATCTATAAAGTAATAGGCCATTGAGTAATCCAATGAGTATTCAAAAGAATCATCCATTCTTTGCCAAAAGTCTAGAGTTTTGCCAAGTTTAATTAGAACCCTTAAAACCAATATTATCCAAATTACTATCAAGGATCATATTGGAAAATTCTTCCATGGAATGAATATTAGGAGAGCAACCACCATTTCGTTCAGAAGAGAACAAAATATTGTTGAAATCACCACCAACAAACCAAGGTTTATTGACAGAGTTGGCAACATTAGTCAAGTTATCCCAAAGAAGATTTCTACCAGATCTATTACAAGATCATAAACAAAAGAGCCCAAAACACAATAACCACAATAAGAGATTTGAGCATTGACAACTTGATGAAAATCATCAAGAATAGAAACGTCTATAAAGTTATTCCAAAAACACCAAATCTTATTACTAACATTAGAGAAAATTTTGTTGAAACCGATCATTCTAACATGGTTAATTTTATTAGCATGAATAAGTGGCTCAAGAATAATAAGTAAGAAAATATTATGAATACTACAAAGATTTCTAATATGGTTATGAATAGAGAGTACCAATCTATAACATTCAAACTAAAAAATTAAACATAAAAATGAAAGGGGAGGGGAGTAAAAGTTAATTGAGAAAAGAGAGAGGCCGCAACAGCTCTAGTGTTTCTTAGTAATTTGGGAGAAAAAATTTTAACATTTTTTTCTATTTCGAATATAAAGTTTGGAAGCCATTTTTTTTCCTTTGAATCATCATCCGAAAAGGATTTAGCAACATTAGTCATAGATTTAGGAGAAATCTCCTGATGAGAAGTGAATTCTCTTTCTTCCAAGACACTAGAATTTATTAAAGACAAATAAGCTTCAGGAATAACAAGGGAGGGAGCGGCGATTTATTAAGAAGGAAGTGGGAACACCAAAACCCTTCCTCATCATTAGCCAAATTATTTGATAAAAGCAAAACTTTTGAGAAGCTAAATCATTCTAATTTGGAATATGGAATCAGTTTATCAACGATTATCATGTAAAAACCATATTCACCATTGAATTAGAATGATGCATAGTATTAAATTCCTCATTTATGTTGCATTAAAGCTTCATTTTATCTATCAAAGCCAACAAGGATGCAAAAATCAATCGAGGAAACATAATCCTCATTCAAAAGTTTAGAAAAGCTATTATTGTTCACATTAGAAGCCTTCAATTGCTTAGAAGAAGTGAAAGGTAAATCAACCTTATTTGGAACATTCAAAGAATCCTTTTTTTTAAAGTAGTTTTTTTGATATTTAATATGCCTTTGGTTAGAAACAAGTTTAAATTAGGATTTTGGAAAATAGAATGAAATATTTAGAAAGTGTTTTTGCAAAAACCAGATATTTTTAAATTTCAAGCCTAAAATTTAAAATTTCATTTAAAATTTAATTTAAAATTTTTTGAATTGTTTAAGGTTTAAGGTTTAATGGGATTTAGAGTTTAGGTTTAGTTTTGTTTTAAAATTTTAAATTTAGATTTAGTTTAGGTTTAGGGAGGTTTAGGGGTTTAGGTTTAGGTTTAGGTTTTTAAGGTTTAGGGTTGAGTTTAGGGTTTAGGGGTTTAGTTTGGAGGTTTAGGTATAGGTTTTGGTTTTAGGGGTTTAGGGTTTAGGGTTTAGGTTTAGGTTTTAGGTTTAGTTGAGGTAGGGTTTAGGGTTTAGGATTTAGGATTTGAGTTTTAGGTTTTAGGCTTTAGGGTTTAGGTTAGCTTTAGTATAGGTTTAAGGTTTTTTTATTTTTATTCTTATTTTTTAAATTCAGTAAATTGGTCAGTTTAGGTTTATTTAGTTTACTTAGTTTATTTTTATTTATTTTGGTTTATTTTATTTCTTATTTTTATTTAGCTTTATTTATTTTTTGTTTAGGTTTTTTTATTTTTTTATTTTTAGGTTTAGGTTTGTTATTTTTTTATTTTTATTTTATTTTTATTTTTTAGATTTAGGTTTATGTTTTTTATTTTATTTTTTAAGTTTATTTTATTTTATTCTAGGTTTAGTTTTATTTTATTTTAGTTTTTTATTTTTAGGTTTATTTTATTTTTTTAGTTTAGTTTAGGTTTTTATTTATTTTATTTTAGTTTAGTTTTTATTCTTTTATTTTATTTTATTTTTAGGTTTAAGTTTAGGTTGAGGTTTAAGTTTATATTTAGGTTTTAGTTTAGGTTTTATTTTATTTTATTTTTTAATTTTATTTAGGTTTAAGTTATTTTATTTATTTTATTTTTAATTTTTATTTAGTTTAGGTTCAAGTTTTTAGGTTTTAGGGTTTAGGGTTTAGGGTTTAGGGTTTGGGGTTTAGGGTTTAGGGTTTAGGGTTGTAGGTTTTTGGATTTAGGGTTTAAAGTTTAGGGTTTAGGGTTTTAGGCTTTAAGGTTTAGGGTTTAGGGTTTAGGGTTTAGGATTTTAAGGTTTAGGGTTTAAGGTTTAGTGTTTAGGGTTTAGTTTTAGGTTTAGGGTTTATATTTTAGTTTAGGGTTTAGGGTTTAGGTTTTAGGTTAAGGGTTTATGTTTTAGTTTTGGGTTTAGGGTTTAGGATTTAGGGTTTTTTTAATAGAGAACAAATTCAGATTCAACATTTCTAGTTTTCAATTTTATCAACCAAGTAGCACAAATTTTTTAAGACATGATGACATAAATAAAAATGAGCACACATAAAGCAAATAAAAAACTCTAGATAACTAGAATCGTCTCTACTACAAAGACATAGTTCCATAAGCAGTAGATTAGATTGGCCATTCTTTAGTTTTTCTCATTCCCATCAGAACCACCCCCACATCTCGAGTGGGATTCACCATCATATCCCTGATCTCTCCCTCCACCACCACCATGGCTGTAACCTCTGTCGCTCCTCCCACCTCCATAACGTCTCTTAAAAGACTTCCATAAGGATCGGATTGGCGTTCTTCTCCTTCCCATCAACACCATCTCAGTAGTGATATCTGCCATAATATCCCTGATCTCTCCCTCCACCACCACCACCATGGTTGTAACTGCCTCTCCCACCTCTAACTTACACCTTCTTATCCACCGGCACCTCAGATCTACCACCACCCAATAATAATGCTTCTCACCTCACCTCCAATGTGGATCTTGGCGATGTGATGATATTCCTACCATCAAGGTCCTGCCCATTCTTATGGTTTAGGTTTTCATTTAGGTTTATTAGCTTTTAGGGTCTAGGTTTATTTTTTATTTATTTAGATAATGCAGGTTTATGTTTAGGGTTTAGGTTAGGGTTAGTTTATGGTTTGGGTTTTGATTTTAGGATTTTAGGTTTAGCATTTGTGTTAACTTTATGTTTGGTTTAGGTTTAGGGTTTAGGTTTAGTTAGGGTTTGTTTAGGAGTTTAAGGTTTAGGTTTTAGTTGGATTTAGGGTTTAAGTTTAGAGCTTAAGGTTTGGGGGTTTAAGGTTTAAGATTTAGGGATAGGGTTTAGGAGTTTATAGTTAGGTTTAGGGTTAGGGTTTAAGTTAAGGGTTTAGGTTTTAGAGGTT